>ONZK01001925.1:94581-105311 GCA_900322385.1 Pharnaceum exiguum | reverse complement strand
ATATATTATTTTTGAAATGGTTTTTCCTTATATTATTCATGGTATGTAAGATTTGTCAATTTAGGGTTGTGTTTCATCTAAGAAATCCACAACTAATTAAAATAAAAAATTGAAGCAAAATAGAAAAAGCAAATTCGAATGCAGGTGAAATGATTGTCAGATACAATTAAAAACGAAAATTTAACAAAGCATCCCGTAGGTGTTCTTTGAAGGCAATATAATTAGGTTTCATTGAGAAATTTAATTTTGTGGGAAACTGACAAATCTTGATATATTTCAAACCGGTAGCCGCACAAAACTACTTCCAGCTTCTTATCAAACACATGTAAGGTGTTACAAAATGTACCTATAAGTTATGTTTATTTTATTTGGATCACCAGAGACGTTACACTGCACACTGTTGGTATTTCATTTCATGTTTTCAAGATCTAGACAATTGAGTAATAGGCCAAAGAGAAGAAAAAAACAATTCGCGGCAATCCAACTTTCCAGGACTTCAAAATGAAACACCTCCAGGCCTTCCAACTTTCCAAATTGTAAGTGAACTTTTTTGTCCGAAATGACCGAAGGTCAACTGGAGACAATTTAAAAAATAAGTTGCAGAGATGTTTCACATAATATTAGATCACTACTACTCTGGTAGTATAAACCAACAAAGTAAGATGTCTCGTTATTGGATACTTGTGAAGTATTTTGCGCCATGACCTCTAACCTTTCAACCCATTCGAAAGTAACTCTATATGTTGCATTTATCTAAACTTGAAAGTCGTGTTCAGCACTTCAGCCGCTGCGGCAAACATAATTAGGAACTTGCTTGCACTTATATATAGCCTCTGTGAAGACACCGCCCATGATTGATACTCTCATCGACGACACATGACTTGTAAAGGAATGTAATGATCACGAAAACAAAGTTAGGTGAGGTTGTAAATGAATATGGTTGTAGGCTTGTATCGTATGGTAGTAGAGTGTAATCAGACTACATATAATGTTCATTGTTTTGTAAGACAGATTGAAACGCTGCTCACTAACACAGACAATTACTTTTGATAGAATTTAGAAGATTGATCAGTCTATTAAGTGTGCCATACCCCGGGGGTTTATACTTATAGACAACTCTCATGCAATGGAGAAAAAGTAATAGAGATGTTTTATGATCATAATAAGAAAACATTTGGAGCAGTGTTAAGACTTAATACCCAAGTACTCTGATATATCAATGTCATCTAGGATGATTCAGCACTATTGGTAGGATGCTCGACTACATGGTGTTTTTGCTTCATAAATTTGCCCAAAAAGGTAGAGATTCGTGTTTTAGCACAACATTAGTACACTTTACACCTAAACTATCCTACACAATCAAATGTAAGTGCTAAAAATATATATCAACATGTTTCTAGATTAGTTGTATACGTACTGAAATGGATTAAAAAAGAAAGCCCTTAGAAAGCTTCTGGGCCATCATACATTACGTTTGTATGAGACCTCCGCACTCCTTTGTTATTCAAATTTTCACTTTTCTAAAATTAGCTTATCAACAACAACAACAACAACAAACTCAATAGAATCACTGCCATTAGTGCCTTTCAATTAGTGGAAAAATTGCCTCTCATTTAAACCCAAATCACGTCTACATTGATTACTCTCAAAATGATTTAACATCTTTTCCTAAGTTACGAACTTTGTATCGTCAAATGACGGAAGGTTTCATTATTATTGTCGCTCGCTCCGACGCTTGACGCTCCGTATCAATTAAGAGTGATAGCCAGCACGTTCATAATCATAAATTCAAATTCAAACTTTAAAGTTGAGCTAGCGCCAATGGTAAGCACATTCGATTCGATCATTGGGTTTAAGTACTAACTTCATAAAGGCGACTTGTACACGAGTCGTGTAAACACAACTTTACGTGTTGATGATGGCCTGAATTCTTCTACGTACGCCATGCCATGGAATATTAAGATTGTAGGTACTCTTATCATCCTTTAATTAATCCATGTGTTGGGTAAGTTCTTACAATTTTCACTCATGGTGGTCGATGGAGTATGCAACTACCTCTAGCCAAACCAACGCTTGTATTCCAGATTTATCTCTCTATTGATCAAATAAAAAAGCAGTAAATCACACCGCACGCACCCGGTGCACAAGTCCGGTGTATGCGTAAGAATGTCGGGTAAGCTACCTCTCCAAGACTCCAACAGTACATATTTGCTGAATCCTCTAGACTCAGGCCATGGTAGCAGATGAGTAGACTGTACATGATGTCCGTTTCTGTGAAATATGAACTTTGCTCTCCAGCTTTCTGTCAAAGAAATTAAAAAAACTTCTTAAGGTAATTTTTATCATTGCAGCATCTCGTCAAGTGTCTAGTGAAGTTTTTTTTAGAAGGCAGTAGTGTAAATATATTTTAACAATTGAGGTAGTCAATATTGTCCTCTTCCATGCTGTATTTTCACAAAACTTGGTCAGCAACACCCGATTTGACGCTGCTTTGAAGATTGGCTTACACGACAAGGACGAGTTTTTCTACATGCATGCATTCAGAGGCATGGACATGTTAACTTGATTGAGCCTGTGAAAAGAATACAAGAGATGTTCCTACGCAGTGAGTAGAGAGGAAGCTGCCTGACGCTTGATTGCGGAAGCTCATATGTTCACAGTTAAAAAAAACCTATGAAATAATGTCTGTGAAATGTTGTACAAAAAAAAAAACCTATCTAATACGCAACTGTAAGCAGCACAAACCCAACGAAGCTGTTGATCACAAAAGAAACAGACAGTTGCAGATAAGATCAAAGGTCAATTGCCTTGCTTTTTTTTTTTGGGAAAATCTAAGGATAATTGATACCCATTACCGAAAGATTATTCTTGTAAACTAGTACCTCATTTCATGAAGATCATAAAGGTGATTCCCCAATAAAATTTCAGCTACAACACTTAGTTAAATATTCATGCGGTTTGGTACTCATCTTTTTTCATTTTTTTTTGCAGAGAGCTGAAGTACTTGATGAGCATGCAATTGAAACTCCTGCCAAAGTGACCATCTATCCATGGATCTGCATCCACGATGTTAATGCCTTCACTTCCCCTCCAAAAATTGCCATGAAGCATCAGCAAACACCAACACTTTAAAGAGTTTAAAATTACGGGCCAGATAGCTCCTAAGATGAATAGACCAGATTCAGACTTCATCAACCCCGTATAGACTCTTTCGAACTCGATTGACAAGGTTAGGGAGCTCTAGTCGCAGAAGAAAATTGAGAGTTGGCCAGATTCAGAGTGGTGACGGTTTTGTGGAATTGTGGTTTCATGGTCAGAGAGGGTGGGAGGGGAATTAGCCCCAGGAAATCATCACCCGATTATTCCATATCCTTACTATCCTTGGACAAAAATACCAGCTATAGCATGTTTGACTTCAAAGCAGTTCAGCAGCCGGGGTCACCTGAGATCACAGTGCATAATTTCGGGCGAAATGCCATTCATTAGTCAACTTGTGCTGACACTACAGCATTTGGTATGCTAAAATTAGTTGACTATTACAATATTTGTAGGAACTAATGTTCTTAGAGAGCAACGGATGCACATAATGTAGAAAGTTCAATTCTTCCGAAACAATATAGAAACTGAATTTCGCTACTAATGCTTTCAAGCCATATATATTCCAATTTCATTTTCATATCTGTGAATTTCTGAGTGAAAATATCAGTTTTAGACTTTAGCTGCACATGAAAGCCATACTCATTCGGTTGATGTGATTCTTAGGCACTTTTGGATGTCGTAGCACATTGAAAAACTGATCTGAACACAATTACATTGCTCATTTCAATGTCTTCCGATCGATGACAGAATGAAATCATGCTTCATCACTTCTTTGGAAAAAAATATGAAGAGACTGGCTGCGTACATCTTTGAGTACGCGGGATTGGGGCAGAACAAATCAGAAGCTTTCTGTTATGTCATGTGCATAAACGCATTGATCTGAAAGGGAACTGTGGTTGACATTGATGATTATGTACAGAGGTTAGAAAATACAACGCTGAAGAAATGAAATGGGTGCAATTTTCCGGTGCAACTAATCCCTTTATTTGCTTATCTGTTACCCGACCGAGCGAAGAAACTCTGGAGAAAACTTCTGTTTCTGGTTCCATCAAAGTAGCTAGACACTCAATAGAACAAGGCCTTCCTAGCATACTACTTACTACTACAATTGATTCACATTCATGTTTTGGCTTCTCTTAATAATGGAACTCCTTAGGTATACAACTGGGACAACTCAAGTGGTGTAGTGTCGCTCATTCTTTTCACATCGACAGTACTAATTTCAACATCCATTGAACAAGGACTAGAGAAGTCAAAGTAGTAAACCCTATATAGAAACATTAATTTCACATACAATATCAAACGATCACTGGATCTCAAACTGATCGAAACATTCATCAGTCAAGTAACCATTCAACGAAGTAACCTATTATAATATTGTAACCCACTTCAGATTGTCTACCCAAAAAAAAAAGCCCACTTCAGATGATACCGTGATTAAAAGGATCCATACCTACAATCCTCAGACCTACCATGCAACTGCTCCTTAAGCTCCTCCAGCAGAGTGGAATAAGTGGGGAAAACAGCAGTAGAGCCGAGAGGAAGAAAGTGCGCAGAAGCACGTAATGAAAGAACCTTGCCATCGCGAAAGGCAGCAAACAAAGGGTCTGAAAGAGAATAGCCAGGAGCTAATTTGTCTTTCACAGTCTTCAGTATGTCCTTCGATGCTTGAGTCACTAGCCATGGCATGGGGTCTGGATAAACCGACATCGGAGAATAATAAGTACAAAAACCAAAGTTCACCAGGATGAGCTCAAACTTGTCATCACGGTCTGCTCCTTTTAGGTCAGCATACCACTTGTACAGTCGTTTACTTGTATTGGATTCAGAGTTTAGATAAGTAAAGTAAACGAGAATATTTTCCTTCACTTTAAGAACATCAGACAAAAGGACCTCTTTACCACTGGCATCAGTGAGCTTGGTAGAAGCAGGCAAGAAATCTTCCAAAGTGAGTGCATTTAGCCTCTCTATCATAGTATCCCTAAAAGTAGCCTTAATGAAGGGAAATGCCTGCAACCCAAAATGGGTTACAAGTAGTCGTCCAGCTGGCTCAACAACAACAGACTGCTTATCATCACTAGGCACACCACAACCAACTCATCGTCTAAGGAATGACAACACACATGCCGCAATTTAGTGGCTACCTTGTTTTCATGGGGAAACACGAGCCAGCCACTTCTGTCATCATCGTTCTTGAACAGTAAAGACAATTTATCATTGAGACACTTTTGGTATGACTCAAAGTCCGGTTCATAACCAGTGGGTCCATATACCATCACAACAGTAAAGTTCTTCCCCTCGGATTTGCATTCCTTGAACACTTGATATAGTTTGTCCATTTGTTCCCCATTAGTACATAGATACAATCCCACAACGTGATCTTTGAGGCTTGAAAGGGGAACTGACACAGGCGAACCACCTGGCCTAGTCATCTCGAAGAGGACGGTGGGCGGCTTAACATCTGGGGTTCTCCACAATGGGGACAAAAGATATTCCAATGACAGACCCTCCAGGTTTTCACTACTCAACTTGCTCTCTTCAGCCCACAACAATTCCAAGTTGTCAGGGGTAAAGGGATAGCAATCAGAGTCGCGTTCTAATAAACGAGAGTACTCGAAGTTCAAAAGGTGACCATCTTTACTGACCGCAAGACAGAAGGGATATTTGTAGCGTCCTATAGCCATGCCAAGGGACTCACAGACAGCGAGACGAGATTCATAATCAGAGTAGGGGACAGCAAGACACAAAGGAGAGGTAAAGCCAGTGTTGGACAAGAGCTGGTTGAAAACATCTTCACTCACATCAGCCTCAGGCCCTTTCCCATTTGAGATAGACAAGACCAATACCAAGTCATAATTAGCACTAGCATGCACCTTGCATATTTCATTATACACCCTTGGTAGATTTCTCCAGAATATTTCCAATTCCTTAGATACGTCTGGTGTGTTCATCGCGACCAACAAAACAAACTTCCCTTCAAGATCTCTAGCATACGATCTAGCATCGACATTACCACATTGGACTAGGTAGTCTCTCCCAGAAGTGAAGAGAAGTGAATTAAGGTCACAAGGTTCGCCCGTTCGAATATGACGACGGGCCCAAGACTCAGGGCGTTGGCGATCAATTTTACCAAAAGGTCGTATTTTGATTGTCTGCTTAGTTTTAACCTCGCTACTACCCACATCGGTCACTGTCGGTCCCATTTAATCTCCACCAATTCAACACCTATATAAAATTAGTGTGATCAGAGAGCAAATCAGCATAGTTGCAGACACAAAACAGATACTAGCAAACTATCAATATAAATATAAAACAGAGAGCAATGCAAGAAAGCAAACCGAAGCCCAATCAGCCCTCCCTCCCTCCCTCCCTCATAGCCAGCCCTTATACACCTCTCGCTACAACACCAACAGCCCCCAAACTCCACAACCCAAAAAAACAGAGAGCATAAGCATAGAGCATAAGCACGTACACCAAAATCAAGACTACAACAACAATAACCGAGGGTAAATCCCAATTCAATGGGGGTACTCGGGGTCAGAATGTACGCAACCATACCCCTATTTAAGAAAACAGAGAGGTTGTTTTCGAGATTGAACAATTGGTGCGCTGAAGTATTGACTTCCAACAACTTCACCAAAATCAAGACTAAAGTTGCTAAACAACAAACAAACTTAAATTACTAAGCAATTAACAAATTCAGAATAATCAGATTGATTGATTAACACATCCTAACATAATAATAATAATTAGCAGCAATAGTAAATAGAGACTAAAATTCAATAACAAATAAATAAATAATAATAATAATCTTGTATAAATTTGTAAACCACGCATACTTTCTCAATTATGAAGTCGAAAAGTCACGGACCACGCTAGAGGCCGAAGAGAGAGGTTTGGCACTTCTTTTTTTTTAGGTTAATTATTACAATGACATATATATAAGGTGCGAAGAGTTATTGTCACAGCGGGAGTTTGCCCACCATATATCGATTTTTTTTTCAGTTTTTTTTTTGCAACGAGAAAAAAATCACGTTTATTTGCAACAAGTTTGTTTTTTATATGTTGCAAATACAATGCCATAATTGCAACCAAAAAAATTTAAACTCGTTGCTAATACAAGGATAGAAAAATTTGTATAAATCAGTTTCATTTTTGTAACTAGGTCGTAGTGGTTATTATTGTTTGTATGAGGGGTTATTATTTGTGTACTCGAGGAGTTGTGTACCTGATGAGTCATTAATACTCTGTCTCATATATGAAACGGGTTAATACAAATTTTTGTGTATGAACGAGAATGAAATATTGTTGAAAATGTTGGTTGCTACTGCAGCAATTTATAGGGTTTTGATTAGGGTAATATTCATCATATCGGCTAAAACGTACTTAGGAAGTTTGTATTGATTTTCACTTTATACATAACATCTGGGTCTTTGTAAAATTCTATTTCTATTGAAATTTTAAACACGATGGTCTCCCAATGTAATAACTTATGTTTTGGTGAATCATTTTTTTAAGGACTCTACTAATGATATTGATACACTACCTTCTTTTTTTGTGTGCTTTGGGGCACTATTCTGTCTCAATTTTATTAAGTCTTTTGGTAGAAGGTATTAGGGGGAGGAGATTGGGATTGGGGCTCAATTTTTTTACTAATCTCTAATTTGGTTACAAGAATGGGGATTCAGAGGGGGATTGGAATTATTTGTCTGCTAGTCCCACCATTTCTATTCCAGGGAGAGGACACGCATTGACAATTTCTACCATACAACTAGTTGTACAACCTTCTTTGATAAGGTTGTACCTAACTACATACAACACGTACTTAAAAAAATAATATATATATATATACATATCTCTTCGCCGCGTACTCTCCGGCGAGGACTATCCCTACCGTCGTCTACTCCCCACAACCTCTAATCAAAATCCCAACTCATCTCTCTCTCTCACCTTTAAAAAAAACGATTGCATCCCCATCACCCTAACCATCGTTCTCTCTCCATATTCACTGACAACATCCATCACTTCCTCTTTCCGTCATCTTCCTCAACATGTATCAACTCATACCCAATTCGTGAACCTGTTAGTTCCATTTTGTGACCCCCGAGCTTTTAATTAGTGGCCCTTGGAGCGCATTTTGTGACCCCCTACGTTTTTAATCCGTGACACTTTGACCGCAATTTATGCCCCTCAAATCATCAATTTGTGACCCTTCAAATGCGAATTGTAACCCCATGTTAATTTTTGTGACCGTGTAACACCCATGTCCCACATCGAAAAGAGATGTGGGTAGAGAGCAATTTATTAGTAGTAGTAGGTCCAACATACTAACAATAAGGCCTTCACCTTTTAAGCTGAAGTGGTTAAATATGGGCTTAATTGGTGACTTCCCATCTTATTGGGTTGTGTTGTGACAGTATGTTGGGCTGAGCCGTTACAGATGGTATCATAGCGACCCTGCGACCACAAACTGATTTAGTATAGCCGTACATGCCATAGAAACGACCTGGTCAGTAGCTGCCTAGCAGGGGTGTTTCTGGGCCAGATGGGCTTGAGCTGTGCACAACGAGGACGTTGTTTTTTTAATTGAGGTAGTTTGTAACACCCATGTCCCACATCGAAGAGAGATGTGGGTAGAGAGCAATTTATTAGTAGTAATGGTCCAAAATACTAACAACATGCCTTCACCTTTTAAGCTTAAGTGGTTAAGTATGGGTTTAATTGGTGACTTCCTTATTGGGTTGTGTTGTGACAGTATGTTGGACTGAGCCGTTACAGATTGGGATTGAGTTTTTTTTAGGAGAGAGAGTGTGAAAATATGGTATTTTGTATGAGCAGAGAGAATGGAATCTTGGAAGAGAGAGAGTGGAACCATGACAAATGTAATAAGGAATAGGGAGAGAGTAAAATAAGTTGGATTTTTGAGGAGAGAGAATGAAATGTGTTATTGAGGATATGTGGTGGTGTTCATGGATGAAGGTACGGGGGATGGGAGATGGAAGGCGATAGGGAAGGGGAAAGGGGATTTTTTTTTTAAAAAAAAAAAATACGCCCGTGTATACGTTTTCATATATACAGATGTATTTGTACGATCGAGTTTACGTAGCTACGACACTCGGTTGTATGATAGACGTATTGGTATTCCTCTTCTGCAAGCAAACCTATTTATACATGCCTCCCTAGCTCCCTTTTCTTTTTTTAATGGGCTCCATACACATGTGGGCCTATGGCATGAGTATGATCATTATTTTCTTCTTATTTCTCGACTAGTGAAGATATATTTTTCTTTTTAGAAAAAAAGACTATTTTTTGTATATTATTTTCTTATGGAAGAAAGTATAGTGACTCCCACTAATTGTAAAAATGGGAGTCATCATCATTTAGGAAAATTTAGACAATTGATTATGACATGAACTAACACGGACCTTTAAAAAAATGAATTTTTATTTTTAAAAAATCTGTTATTAACAAATCAACCATCATGCTAAAACATAGGAAAATTCTAAAGCAATATATCCTTGCCAATTTCTTAAAATCGATTTATTTTCTTACTAAAGACAATATGCTTGCCTATGTTTACTGTTGTAGAAAACAAAAACCTATGAATATGTTTGTCAAATGTTCTAAATCGAGATCTCGAAAGGTGCAGGGTTGTAGTACGTTAGTGGAAATTGATAGATCTACCCCAAAACGATCTCCTAAATCCGGTGGCATTGATATCTCTACATCTCTCATATTCCTTTAAAAATTGGTACATTTTTTTTAATAAATGGCTTAGAGAAAAATTAGAGGGTAGGCCACCAAAAGGTATACCAATCAATATCCCTAGTTAGGCCTTCTCGTCGATACGCAACTTTAGCAAAAAAAAACAACAAACGAGTGTGAATTCCTATTTTATTGGGGTGCTTAGGGTCAGGATTTACGTAACCTTACCCTTGTTTAGGAAAATAGAGAGGTTGTTTTCGAGATTGACCTATTGCTCACAAAAAGAAAATATTACTTCTCACAGCCATTTTGCTATAGTACATCATCATTTAAAGCTTAAAGTAGAAAGATGGAGATAATTCTTTCCACTTCATAGGCACTAGAATGAAAGAAACAGCAATGGCATACTAACATAAAACGTTAATTGCCGCATATTTTTTAGGAAGACTAAGATTAAATGATACGATTAGAGTAAGAAAAATTTGATGACAGTTCAGCAACCCACTTCCACCATCAGTGCACGTTGAAGAACTAATATCCCATTGTTGATGTATCACTCTTAACTCTCTACCTCTAAGCTGAGGTATCTAAGTCTAATCTATTATCTATGCAGACGGGCAGTTGATAATGGACTGATTGAACATTTGAACTTGGCTAGCAATAAAATGACAAACAATTGTCAGCCCACTTCGGGTGAAATCCGACTACACAACAAGGTGCGTTAAGAGTTATCATCACTTAGAGGTGGCCACTGAGCTAGAGGTGGCCACTGAGTTGACTTGTCTCGAAATCGCTCGCTTTAATTCGGTTTAAAGTCGGTCAAAGTCGGCTCGTTGACCGAGTCGGCTCGGTCAAAGTCGAGTCGAATAGAGCGAGCTGACTTTGAGCTGGCATTTTAATTTAACCAAGTCAATTCGAATTCGATG
>ONZK01001925.1:80792-93437 GCA_900322385.1 Pharnaceum exiguum | reverse complement strand
ATGAGTCATAAGTCGGCTCAAATCGCCTCGTGGCCAGCTCTATCATTACTATAAAGGGACACCTAACTTGTTATGGATCAAGGGACCGCAAACATTCATTTCTCAGTCCGGATACAGTGACACTGATATATCATACTCCAGAATGTGGCAACCACTGTAGCCCCCGACAGTATGACTTGTAAAAAGAGAGTATAGAGTGATATATCTCATGATTACCTAACAAGCCTTTGGTGTAACTACGGTATTATTCCAGGTCACAATTTCTCATTCTCTCATTGTAAGAATTTCACTCCTGAATTCTAATTGTCCACTGAAAAAGTAACCCAGTTTTTTTCTCTGGAAGGATGATAAAAAACCAATACTTACGCTGGCATATATTTACTATACATATTCTACCATGATAGGCATATATTTACTATACATATATTTACTATGCGTCTTAGTAAACATATCCGGAGATCTTGAAATGTTTACTAAAGACGCATCATATATTCTACCAAACGAGACAACTCAGGTGGTGTAGCGTCGATCATTCTTTTCACATCGGCAATAGTAGTAAACCCAACATAGAAACATTAATTTAAAATACATATCATACGATTACTAGGAAGTCAAACCGATCAACACATTAATCATTCAAGTCCCATTCAACAAAATAACCTATTTATTAAGACAGACTTCAGATCCACCAAAAAAAAGAAACCCACTTCAGAAGATAACGTGGTTAAAAGGATGCATTCAGAGAATCTCGATGCTTCTCTTCTCATTCAACTGCTCCTTCAGCTCCTCCAGCAGAGTGGAATAAGTGGGGAAAACAGCAGTAGAGCCGAGAGGATGAAAGCGTCCAGAAGCATGTAATGAAAGAACCTTGCCATCCCCAAAGGCAGCAAACAAAGGGTCTTCAAGTAAATAGCCAGGAGCTAATTTGGCTTTCACAGTCTTGAGTATGTCCTTCGATGCATCAGTCACTAGCCATGGCACGGGGTCTGGATAAACCGACATCGGAGACATATGAGTAAGAAAACCAAAGTTCACCAGGATGAGCTCAAACTTGTCATCACGGTCTGCACTTTTTAGGTCAGCGTACCACTTGTACAGTCGTTTACTTTCAGGCGTTTCAAGGTTTAGATAAGTAAAGTAAACAAGAATATTTTTCTTCACTTTAACCACATCGGACAAAAGAGACTCTTCACCACAAACATCAGTGAGCTTGGTAGAAGCAGGCAAGAAATCTTCCAAAGTGAGTGCATTTAGCCTCTCCATCATAGCATCCCTAAAAGTAGCCTTAGTGAAGGGGAATGCCTGCAACCCAAATTGGGTTGCAAGTAGTCTTCCAGATGGCTCAACAACAACAGACTGCTTATCGTCACTAGGCGCCACCACAACCAACTCGTCGTGTGAGGAGGAATGAGTACACAGATACCGCAATTTAGTGGCTACCTTGTTTTCGAGGGGAAACAAGAACCAGCCACTGCTGTCATCATCGTTCTCGAACAGTGAAGACACTTTATCATTGAGAGTCTTGTAGACTGACTCAAAGTCTGGTTCATAACCAGTGGGTCCATATACCATCACAACAGTAAAGTTCTTCCCTTTGGATTTGCATTCCTTGAACACTTTATATAGTTTGTCCATTAGTTTCCCATTAACACAGAGATACAATCCCACAACGTGATCTTTAAGGCTTGAAAGGGGAACTGACACAGTCGAACTACCTGGCGTAGTCATGTCGTAGAGGACGGAGCACGGCTTATCATCAGAACATCTTGGTGTTTGGGGTCTCCACGATGGGGACAAAAGATATTCCAATGTCAGACGCTCCAGGTTTCTAGTACTCCTCAACTTGGCTTCTTCAGCCCGCAGCAATTTCAAGTTGTCAGGGGTACAGGGATAGCAATCAGAGTCGCGTTCTAATAAATGAGAGTACTTAACCGCCAAAACGTGACCACATTTACTGACAGCATAACAGGAGGGACATGCATAGTTTGCCCTAGGCATGCCAAGGTTTTCACAGACAGATTCACGAGATTTATGATCAGAATAGGGGACAGCAAGACACAAAGGAGAGGTAAATCCAGTCTCAGACAAGAGCTGGTAGAAAGCATCCTTAGTGATGCCTGCCTTAGCATTGGGCCCTTTAGCGATAGACAAGACCAAGACCAAGTCGTCATTAGCACTAGCATGCTCCTTGCATATTGTATGATATACCCTAGGTAGGTTTTTCCAGAATATTTCCATTTCCTTGGACGCGTCCGGTGTGCTCAATCCGACCAGCAAAACAAACTTTCCAGCGAGATCATTAGCATGCGATTTAGCTTTGGCATTACCACATTGTTCTAGGTAGTCCCTCCCAGGGGTGAACAAAATGGAATTAGGGTCAGTACGGTCGCCAGTTCGAGCATGATAAAAGGCCCAACACTCTGTACTTTTGAAATATTTTGTAGAGTGTATACGCATTGACGAACTACTGCCCACCATCGATGCCATTTTCAACTCTGCATTAAAACAGTGTTTGGTTATTTATTTAGCTAAAATCACAACCAATAGGATTCACAAAGATAGATGCATACTAACTCAACAACAAAAAACAACATCACAACATAAACATAAACCATTGCAGAAGACTAGGCTTTGTTCTACGTCACTTGAGAGGAAAAGTAAACAAACAGGCAACAATTCATGGTCAGTTATGCATTGCTAAAAAGATGCATAAAAATTGAATTTGTCAAAATGCCATGATAAACCAATTTCCGAGGATAACCAATAAGTCATGTATCTAGAAAATTCATCATTATTTAATAATAAAATCATAAGTACTAGGAAAAAGTTAACTCATTTAACAAAAAAAAGACTAGGTTTTTGTCCAGATTAGTTGAAAGGGAAAGTAAAAACACCGGTAACAAAAAAATTGCTAACATAAACGAAAACGCAGATCAGAGAGAGAGGAAGCGAGATATATACCTAGAGAGAGAAAGTAGATCTGGAGGAATTTGGGGGAAACGTTTTTTCTCTCCTTTCCATTGTTTATCCTTATATATAATAATAATAATAATAATAATAATAATAATAATAAGAATAAGATTAATACTCCCTCCGGTTTTTATTTTTTTTATGAATTGTTATCTCACAGTTTTTTAGGAGCCCCCAAATAAGAGGGTAATTTTACTAAAGTGTCCTCATGGTCAAATAAGAGGGTAATTTTACTAAAGTTTTTTACTACAGTTTTTTACGACTACTAACTTATTGGGCTGCATCCGTTGGTATATATTGTATTGGGCTGCTGCTACCAAGCCTAAATTTTTACTCTTTCCTTTGTTTCGTGAGACAGACTTTTCATTGTTCGTTCCTTCTCCTCGGGGACAAATTTGAGTTTTTTTTGTTAATGATGACGTACTCCTTAATTATTTTGTTGGAAAAAAAATCTCCTCTTCATCATACCAAGGGCATGTTTGTTTTCAATTTCTTAAACTATTTTTTTCTTTATCGGAATAAACTCTATTTTGAATATTGCCCCAACTAATCCCTACTTAGAACAACAACTCAAGATAATCCCAACTGAGTAGGTCTAATTTACGCAGCCTTACCCCCGAAAGTCGAAAGACTGTTTTCATATAGCCATAAAGACAATCGTTATGGAAACTTTTTTTGTGCCTGCAATGAAAAATCGCTAGAAACCAATGTAATCGTAAAAGCCAAAGTCGCGTCGAAACATGCAAAGCATATATAAGTAAGGCATAATTAAAGGATATGTAAACACAAAAATATGCAAGCAAGACGATAACTACCCTGTAAATAGGAGCGCAACATGCACAATAGAAACACTCGACACATCAAGTTCTTATGGGCGAACACTAAACCTTACACTAGTAGGCCTACACTAACAGCCTAGTACCCTAATTCTCATTCTGCAAGAGTTCATATCTAAGGCCATGTCTTCACTGAGTCATAGGCTAGTCATATCATGTCTAATGCATTCTCCGCAACTCTTCTTCGGCATGCCTCTAGTCTTATTTTTATCTCTTGAAGAATAAGAGTGATGTGGAGGTTATGTTCTTAAACTATATGGCAGAGGTTGAAAACCAACTTGATAGAAAAATTAAGAGATTGAGATCTGATAAAGGTGGTGAGTATATCACTGATTTTTTAATAGTGATATACTATATATCACTGATCTTTTAATAGTGATATACTATATCACTGATTTTTTAACAGTGATAAAGGTGGTGAGTATAAACCTACATTTTATATTTTCCAAAAAATCATCAAGGATACCAAATCATAGACAATCTATTATATCGATTCTTTACCAAAAAAAAAAAAAACTAACTAAAAATATCATTTAACCGGAATAATTTTTATTGAAATAAATTATATCAACCCGTGCATCGTACGGGTCTATAACTAGTTTTATGTTAGTATGCAATTGTTGTTTCTTTCGTTCTAGTGCCTATGAAGTTGAAATAATTATCTTCATCTTTCAGCTTTAATTAAGTTTTAGGTGATGATGGATTATAACAAAATGACTATGAGAAGTAACTTTTTTTTTTAATTGTTGGAAATAAATGCTTCAATGGAGCAATTGGTCAATCTCGAAAACAACTTCTTTGTTTTCTTAAACAGGGGTAAGGTTGCATAAATCATGACCCGAGCACCCCCATTGAATTGAAATTTACAATAGGTTGTTTTTTTTGCCTGAAGTTGCATATCAACGAGCAGGCTTTGGGTGACCTACTCTCTAATTTTTCTCTAAGCTATTTATTAAAATATTGTACCACTTTTTAAAGGAAGATGAGAGATGTAGAGAAATCAATGCTACCGGGTACGAGACCGTTAGGGTAAATCTATCAATGTCCAACAAAATATATGATGATTATATGATCATGTCGTTATTTATTGGACCTGACCACACTAATTTTATGTAGAGTTGAATTAGTGGAAATGGGATCGACGGGGATCGATCTGAGTAGTAGTGGGTTTAAAGCTGTTGGGTACAAGCCAACAACAATCTTATCTTACATCTAATCTAATATAAAAGAGTAACGGTGAGAGAGAAAATAATACTCCCACCCCTTTTAATAGGAAAAAAATAATAGGTGTAATTCATCTATTGGTTGAGCTTGCTTATGTGGAGCTGACGTGTAAAAAAAAGCCATGCCTAGGTAAAAAAAAAAAATGATATTTCATATGTTTGCAAAACATCTATAACGTAGAATGTAAATTTTGAATTTGAATTTTAAACATTCTCTTTTTAGGTAAGATCTGTTAATTGAGGCAGAATATAACACAAACCATAGAATCAGTCAATCAAATACAGTAGAAATTAAAAAAAATATCCTAATTAAATGCTTCAAATTAGGAAAAGAGGTTAAAAGATTTCTTCACCAAATCAGGAACGTGCGTCCCTCCCTGCCTTCCTCTCCCACTCTACTATCTTTCTATTCCTCATACGCAGTTCATCCAATCTCATTTGCTCTTTCCCTCTGTCTGTCGCCCTCTCTCCCTCCCCCATATATTCTTTTCATTAGTATCTCATTTAGTTTTGTTGTCTCTATTTAGGTATGGTGCTGATTACAAACTAAAGATACAAAAAATGGAGGTTAGTATTCTTTTGTTCTCATGATCTCATCTACGATCTTTTTTACTATAGTTGTTTCATTCTTTTCATTTCTTTTGATGTTATTTTGATGATGCATGTTAAAATTTTCAAAATACTGTAAATTTATAAATATAAATATCAATATATTGTTAATTTTGAATTCAGGAGCCAGAATCGAGAAGGCTCTAATTTAATCATTTTTGGGTTTTTTTTGGTACTCTTCTTTGCTCACAAGTCACAACTATACTCTAGGAACTAACTGTAATATGATTCTTCATTTTGATTTTTTTGACAGCATCTCAATTTTTGAAGAAAATAATTGAAAGCAATCCTTTTTATGCATGCTGCTGACTTGAATATCAAGGTAAGATTGGCACTTCCGTAGCACATTCTTTTCGATCTCTTTGCAATTAATCTTGATGATGGTCTTATTTTTCCTTTTTGCTTCTGTGTATGGCTTTGGATATGTACTTTGTTATTGACTATTGAGAGTTTTATACGGTATGATTAGTAATTGTAAATGGTAACACTAGGAGTACAGTGTGATCAAATATGACTATTCTTTTCTTCTTAATTTTATGATAATTTCAAATGGTTTTGATTTTCTTTGTAATTTTTCATGGGTCAGATTTATACTTTTGGTTTTGAATTTGTCAAAGATATCAGAACATATTTGTGGGGAAGGGGTTTAAAGAACCAATGTGTTTATGAAAGTGCCACTTAGGAAGTAACAAAGATCGAGCTATGGGGATGTGTTGAGGGAAGATACATTTGGTCATTTGGTAGTGTATAGCATGGCATGGGGTAACAGAAGATCATTATGAGGTGTGGCAATGAATGAAAGAAAACAACAATTATTTTGGTAAGTTTCAATCTTTTCCCTTTTTGGTGTTAGTCAAATTTCTTTTATTGATTACAATTCAGTTTCAATCTATATATATTTTCTAATTTTTGTTAGCATGATGAGATTTGCATTTGCCAGTTCCTGTGATTTATAGATTGAGCGAGTGAACTACAACGTTAGTTTGTAACAGGCCTATTCGAACACAACAATGCTTATAGGAGAAAAATATAACTGAGATTACTTATTTCAAGGCAAGGTAAAATATTGCCTCAGAATGAAATCATTTAGAAGTGATTTAGTTGAATGCTTGCATTTAATGATTTGTGTCAGTTTAGCTGCAATAAAGATGAGGCGTTACCTAACATTTCTACTTTATCTAATTTGAAAGCAAGTCTATCAAGGATGATTGATTCGTATTAACTGATATTAGGATGCTTGATTACCTGTAGTGTTGTTCTGATCTGTAGGCAAGCACGGTTTCTTCTTATTCTTTTATTGTGCGAGTATCTTAAACAATGCTTTGATTGACTTTTTATTTTAGCAACTGGACTTTTTGAAGATTATCTTTGATGACTATGTGCTGAATGGATTTTACATCATTAAAGCTACCTGAAATAGCAGGTTCTCATGGGGAGTAGCTTGGCTTAGACGAAGGCAAACCATTGTCACTAATGGTTGTGACAAATGCTGCTTATCAAGCAGAAGCAGCATACGCTCGAGATGAATCAAAGGCACTTATTTTTAGCCTTAATCAGATTCAGATGACGGCTCAGTGAAGACAACACGACAATATTCTGTCAGGAGTGTTCTGGTGAAGTGACTATATTAACCCAAGGTATATCCGTTGCATTCATATTTTCTTTTTTCCCTACTCTTTTCTTCTCTGCCTATTTGATTTCCTACATGCAATCTTTATTTTTCATGCCAACACCCCACCTTAATTTTTTTTTGCTAGACTAAAGTTGAGTATTTTGAATCCTTCTGGACTTCTGGAGTAAGAAAGCTGATAAAGAAATTGTTGGGCTACAAATCTGAGGAATGAAAGTTGAGTGTTTTGAAGTCTTATGTGACTATCTGTGTGGATCAGCGTTGATTGAGAAGCATGGAAGAAATAGATTTATGATTCGATTTTAATTTGCTTACTCAAAAGATAAGGAGTATCAGTATTTGAATCTAGGTAATTACTCTTTTCCTTATATTTGTATGCTATTCTGTTCTGAAATGCACTTTCGTTATTGCTTCAATTCGTTTTATGGTTTCCTGTCAAAATTGACACATCCAGGTGTGGGCACATGGAACTGCAGATCTCTAAGGTTGGGTGGGATCTTTTGATGAAGCTGTGCTGACAAAGTGTAGGGGAAATAAGAGCAGTTGATGTATCAAAAAGTCTTAGTTGTTTTTAGTTGATGTATCAAAAAGTCTTAGTTGTTTTTAGTTGATGTATCAAAAAGTCTTAGTTGTTTTTTGTTTAGTACGTTTAAGTCAGTTATGTTTCTATTTCAAGTTCATTTGGTTATGAACTTCAAGCCTTCAATGCTCTTTTACCATAATATTGGGTTAGTTCATGTGACATTGATTGACTATCAAAGGGCACTTAGTGCTACGGAGTGTTTTTGGATTGATAGGTTCTGTTTCCGATCCGTTTCTCTTCGAAATAGGATCATGGGACATATTGTGCTTTTTTTGTTTGTATGGTGAATGACCCAAATATCATTCAATATATTTCTGTCCTGGTAGTTAGTTCAGTTACCTTCTTCTTTTTTTACTGCTTCACTTATCCTCTTTCACTAATAATGCATGTTGTGTTATTTTTTTAGCAAGTTTTTGGTGCACCGGGTGTACCCGTACCACCAACTGAATTTCTAACTAATAATAAAAGAATTGATTAATGGCAAGAAAAATGTGATTAGTGATATTTGTTGAAATGTTTTGCAAAAAACACTTGGTTTCAAACTAAAAAAAAAAACATAAGGATCAATTAAATTAACATATAAACCAAAGAAAATATAAAATAAAATAAATATCCCAATAATAATAAAATTCGTTACAGAAGAAAAAAGAAAAGTAAAAGAAAATAAAAGAAGAAGAAGCCTAGGAAATTTGGTAATTGGAAGCTAACCGTGAGAACTAGTACACGGCAACGAGAATTAGTTTAGTAGACTTATTGCCTTATTGGAGAAAGGAAATAAAGTAAAAGTAGTAATTAAAAGTAGATCTAGTAATTTCCTAATAGTGTACTAGTAATTTGTAGTCCCTATATATATAAAGAGTGCCCATATTGAAAAAAAAAAGAAGGGAGCCAGGGAGGCATGAATAAATAGTCGGTTTAAGTCCCCTCAAAAAAAAAAAAAAATAGTCGGTTTAAGTTTTCAGTCGGTATAAATAGTACTAGTAGTTTGTAGTCCCTATATATATAAACGTTTTGTCTCCTCTCCTCTCGGTAAGTTAATTCACCTTCTCACGGTGACCGATGTGAGTGAGGTTAAAGCTAATCCGACAATGAATTTTGGTAAAAGTGATGGCCAACGCCCCTCTGAGTCTTGGGCCCGTCGACATACTCGAACGGGCAAACCTTGCAACCTCAAATCCCTGTTGTTCACGCGTAGGAGAAAGTACCTAGTCCAATGTGGTAATGTCAAGGCTAGAGCATATGCTAAAGATCTTGTTGGTAAGTTTGTTTTGCTGGTCGCAATGAGCACACCAGACGCAGATAAGGAAATGGAAATATTCTGGAAGAACCTACCAATGATATATCATGAAATATGCAAGGAGCATGCTAGTGCGAATAATGACTTGGTCTTGGTCTTGTCTATCTCGAAAGGGCGTACGGCGGCCGACGTTACTGAGGATGTTTTCAACCAACTCTTGTCCAACACTGGCTTTACCTCTCCTTTGTGTCTTGTTGTCCCCTACTCTGATCATGATTCTCGAGTCGCTGTCTGTGAAAACCTTGGCTTGCCTAAACGAGACTATGCATCTCCCTCCTGTTTTGCGGTCAGTAAAGATGGTCACCTTTTGAACTTTGATTACTCTCTTTTATCAGAACGCGAGTCTGATTGCTATCCCTTTACCCATGACAACTTGAGATTGCTGTTGGCTGAAGAGCGCAAGTTGAGGAGTAGAAACCGGGAGGGACTGTCATTGGAATATCTTTTGTCCCCATTGTGGAGAACCCCAGATGATAAGCCGCCCACCGTCCTCTTCGAAATGACTACGCCAGGTGGTTCGTCTGTGTCAGTTCCCCTTTCAAGCCTCAAAGATCACGTTGTGGGATTGTATCTCTGTGTTCGTGGGAGCCTAATGGACAAACTATATCAAGTGTTCAAGGAATGCAAATCCAAGGGGAAGAAATTTACTGTTGTGATGGTATATGGACCAACTGGTTATGAACCAGACTTTGAGTCATACCGCAAGAGTCTCAATGATAAATTGTCTTTACTGTTCAAGAACGATGATGACAGAAGTGGCTGGTTCATGTTTCCCCTCGAAAACAAGGTAGCCATTAAATTGCGGCATGTGTGTTGTCATGCTTTAGACGATGAGTTGGTTGTGGTGGTACCTAGTGACGATAAGAAGTCTGTTGTTGTTGAGCCATCTGGAAGGCTACTTGCAACCAAATTTGGGTTGCAGGCATTCCCCTTCACTAAGGCTACTTTTAGGGTTGCCATGATGGAGAGGCTAAATGCACTCACTTTGGAAGATTTCTTGCCTGCTTCTACCAAGCTCACTGATCCCAGTGGTAAAGAGTCTCTTTTGTCCGATGTTGTTAAAGTGAAGAAAAATATTCTTGTTTACTTTACTTATCTAAACCTTGAAACGAATGCAAGTAAACGACTGTACAAGTGGTATGCTGACCTAAAAAGAGCGGACCATGATGATAAGTTTGAGCTCATCCTGGTGAACTTTGGTTTTCTTACTTATGAGTCTCCGATGTCGGTTTATCGAGACCCCATGCCATGGCTAGTGACTCAAGAATCGAAGGACATACTCAAGACTGTGAAAGACAAATTATCTCCTGGCTATTGTCTTTCAAACCCTTTGTTTGCTGCCTTTCGGGATGGCAAGGTTCTTTCATTACATGCTTCTGGACGCTTTCATCCTCTCGGCTCTACTGCTGTTTTCCCCACTTGTTCCACTCTGCTGGAGGAGCTTAAGGGGCAGTGGCATGATATGTATGAGGATTGTCTGTATGGATCCATTTAATCACGGTATCAACTTTGAAGTGGGTTATATATAATAATAGGTTATTACTTTGTTGAATGGTACCTGACTGATGACTGTGTTGATCGGTTTGAGTTCCTAGTTTTGTTATGATGTGTATCACGGTGTCAATTTTTTTTCTTTCACAAAGCATGGTATCAATTGATGTTGGAACTACTACTGTCGATTTGAAAAAGAATGACTGAATGAGTGACACTACGTACACTGCCTGAGTTGTCTCATTAATTGGTTGATTGCGAAGTATGCGTCTCATCGTTGTCAAAAAAAAAACACGAGTGGGCAAATTGTAAGGACGTGAAGTCTGCAAAGCCTGCTTTTTGTGCTTGTGTCCTGTGCTAGGGAATAGCTGCGAAGACACTTTAGCCAACAAACTGTAACAGGATTGCAGGAGGGTACAAGGCAAATACCTGCAACATATCTTATTTAGTTGGTATCTTTGCACTAAACTGTTGATCGAGACTTGGAGTAAGCCTCAGTTGATAGAATCAAGCTCAAATACGACAAAAAATGTCAACGATAAATGTAATCCCAATTCAATGGAGGTGCTCAGGGGTCAGGATAAATGTTCAAATACGACAAAAAATGTCAGTGATAAATGTTCATGAACACAGGCAAGCAGGTAGTATGTCATTCAACTGAAGGAAGGGCATCATCCCTATAGTCAATCTACAATCCTACATTCCTATATACATAGATCTTGGAAACTATTAATACATACAGAAATTGGAATTTTGCAATTCTATTCTGCTCAGAATGAATAATAGACAGTCCTCGTACCAGTTTTGTTGGTAAGTTGTTGGCACTTGTTTTGATCTTACGTATGAGATCTAGTCTTTAAATGTCACGTTTCGTATTGTTTTAGCAAAACCTCTACAGCAAATTTTCCTATTTTTGTTGTTCGCCTTCATAATCATAATTAAGGATGTATCTTTAGTTCTTCCGGGGAACAATTGTGCCAAGTCGTTGAAGAAGCACCGTCAGTGGAACTGTGGAAGGCCCTGCTAAGTTGCTAACATATTACTAGAACTCATTCACATTCACATTATGGCTTCTCTTTCAGTACGTAATGCAACTCCTTGGGTATATAATACTTTGGTGTCTTAAAAAGTTTACTATACATATTCACTTAGCCAGAGATCTTGAAAAGTTTAACTCAAATAGAAGACACATCATAATCTACCAAATGAGAAGACTCAGACACTGTAGTGTCACTCAATTCTTTTCACATTAACATGTGAAAGACAATAGAATAATTGATCAGATCACCAAGTATAAAGTGACAGAGCTAAGCCAAAAGTAAAAGGAGCACAAACACAGATTTACCGCAGTAGTCTCGACATTAATTGAACAAGGATTAAAAGTAAACCTTCCAGCAGCGACATTAATTTGACATACATATCAAACTATCACTAGAAACTTAAAACCACAATCAGTCAAGTACCATTCAACAACGTAACCTCTTATTATAACCCACTTCAGACGATACCGATACCGATACCGAGATCAGAAGTATTCAGTCAGAGAACGATCATGCCTTTCATTCAAGTACTCCTTAAGCTCCTCAAGGAGAGTGCCATCAGTGGGGAAAACAGCAGTGGATTTTAGAGGAGGAAAGCGTGTAAAAGCTGGAAACCTACCAGCCTTAGCGAGATTTAATTTTCTTTAATATATCCTTTATTTGACAAAAAAAAAAAAAAAGCGTGTAAAAGCATATAACGAAACAACCTTGCCATGCCGAAAGGCAGCAAACACAGGGTCTGAGAGGTAAAAGCCAAGAGCCAATCCTAGGTTGCACGGATACTGACACGGATACGGCGACACGACATTTCAAAAACATAGGACACGGGACACGGCTATTATTTACATATTTTTTTATTTATAAAGAATATCATTACACAAATTAGACAATTAAATAAAATATAAAGTAATGGAAAATGTCTAATTTCATATTTTTTTGAGCTTATCAACTCTATATTTGTATTAA
>ONZK01001925.1:54327-66550 GCA_900322385.1 Pharnaceum exiguum | reverse complement strand
ATCGATCTTCCTACAAAAAGATGGATTTTTTAAACCAATGCCTAATATTCATTATAAACGAATCAACTCATAAATGGCAATAACCCAAATGAAACAAATCCAATCCGATGAGCAAAATAAAATGAATATCGACTATAAAAAAGCCAACATGAGTGACTAAATCAAATAGTTTATAAATCTATCTCACACCCAATGTTCTAAATAACCCAAGATAAATGAGAGCTATGCCCCAAAAAAAAAACCAAATTAATATGCCATGAAATCAGGATTTACCTATTATTTGTTTTCCTTTTTGCATTTGAATGACAAATGATGCCGTCGATTGAAAAGCTTCCGTAGGCTAGAATGGTTCTATGCCTTCTCTTAATTGTCTTCCTTTGTCCTCATCAACAAACTGCAAACAAACAAATGAAAAGTCAATTGACTGATCATGAAACCAAAGGAATAGAGAGAGATAGGGAGAGGGGAAGATCGAGAGCGATAAACCGAATATAAAGAGGGTGGAGGCTGGGAGTGCTGAATAGACTGAAATGAGAATTTACCTACAAATGGAGAAAGGTTCCTCGAAGATATTTTTCTTAATCAGCAAGAGACCTTGTTGGAATATAACTGTGATTATCATACCTAATTTATAGGCATCTGCGTTGAAAAAAAATCATTCTTGCCAAAAACACTAACAGAATTGAAGATTTTGTATGCATTTCCAAAAGAGTCGGAGCGTATACAAAGATTCAAAAAAGAAAAAAAAAAAGAAGTTCGCTAGCTAAATAAAGATTTTTCTACTTTCAAATGACATATATACGTGGCTTTTTTTTTACACATCAGCTCCACATAGGCTTGTACAACCAATAGATGAATTACACATAATATTTTTTTCCTATTAAAGGGGGTGGGAGCTATTATTTTCTCTCTCACCGTTACTCTTTTATATAAATGTAAGATAGTGGTAATGCTTTTGTGCAATTTAGAGTTATTTTGCTCTTCTTCAACTTACATGATGTCTACCTTTCATGTTTAGCGTAAATAGAATTATTTAAAGATCATTATATTGCGGCATTGTTCATATCTCAGTGGAGTTTGGCCGTGTCCTTTGCGTTGATGTATGATAGGAGGGTTCTTGGAGAAATGAAATGGAGGCCCTGTTTTGTTATCTTGCCAGTTTATTATTTTCAGACTATATATATTTCTTGTTCTCTTCTGAAGATCGTTCAATTCTTTTGATACTGGGCCTTTTTTTTTTTATAGGAACTATACCTTTTCTACTACATGGAGGAGCTCATCTCCGAATACATTACTGTTTTTTGTTATACAATAAAGCTAGTTGGTGGGTTTCTTACTTTTCTTCTCAAGTGCTGATATGTACGCAACAGTCTGAGGGTACAGAGTGTTCAATTATCAAACTAAAAGAAAAGTGTTTTCCCATTTTTATTCGTGAGCATTTTTAAAAGAAATTGTTGCTTGACTGTTTTTTCAAAATTGTTATAAAAAGATGACATTTAATGTGTGTTATGATCTTTTACAGGTTGCTGGTGTTCCATGGACATGCTGGTCTGAGCAGAAGTCTGTGAAACAGCCTGCAGAGGGTAGCTCCTAAACAAAGCAGTTAGCAATCTATAAGGTCAAGCACATTCTTGCCTTCTGTTTGTCGTTACTGCCATTATTATTCTAATTTGGATAAGCAGCGTGGCTTTGTTGAGTTTCGTGTTAGGAGTTTTTTTTTTGAATCTGTTGTGTACTATTTGGTCGTGTGGCTTACGCATATTGAAGTGTGTGAGATAGACGTTTGTGATTCGTTTTGCCTTGTACGACTTATGTGGTAAAGAAATATGCATATTAGTGGGTGTATGTAGTTTGGGTGGATAATGAAATTGTTCCATACTTTCAATTGGTGCTTGTGTTGAGCATTTTCTCTTATGTACCTCAGTTTAGTTTCCTAGCTTTGTGGTGAGAAGTGTCTTCATTTAAGCAAGGGTAACCTACTGAGTCACTGACTGAACTAACTTAAGAATAAAGCTCTATTTGGTTGAGAATAAGATTTTAAAGTGAGCTTGTGGTGGACTGGTAATGAAATTGTTTGAGAAGTCAAGTGGGTTTTATTCTTTTGTTTTGATCTGATTGAGTTTGTATTATGCATATGAGTACGTATCATAAGTATAATTTCTGCTGAATAGAATTAAGGCAACTTCTAACTGGTGGTGGTTGTCACTAGTGTGTGAAAAAATGTCGTGAGAGGCTGCAGTGGGGAAGGGGGGAAGGGGGGTCGGAACTGGAGAAAAGGGGGATTAATCGTGATATGTTGTGGGCTTCTAATTATCCGTTGAATGGTCAGATAAATCATGATCCAATCGCAGCCCAAATACAAACAATGTGCATCAGAATCGGGCAACATCAATATCAGGCAACTTGGTGACTCTAGTATACGGATACCTTTTGAAGAACTCCAGGTATCATGCTTCAACACAAGTTAATTAACACGTCTTAGTGTTCAGATATTTGTGATAGAATGCCTTGGGTATTGCGTTAATCCTACCTTAGAGGATGTGAGAATATTGGCCTACATGATCGGTAAAAGATGCTAATCTTGTCATGCCTTCTAATGTTGCAGTATCTTTGGAAGTATATCATGTTTCCTAGTTCCAGATATTAAAGCATATTAGTCAATTGTTTTGTACTTTTTGATTGTATGACTTACGCATGTTAAAAGTGTGGAGATAAAGAGTTTGATGAATCGTTTTTACCTTGTGTAGTTAATGTCGTTCGTACTGAAACATGTATTTGAGTGGAAGTGTGTAGTTTGGTCGGATTTTTTTATGATTTTGTGCCTTTTCTCCCGTGCACCCAAGTTTAGCTTCTTGGTTCTGTCTTTCATCATTCTTTTCTCATTGGAGTTCTGATTAGCAGCTCACAGTTCAGACCATGACGTGTCAACGTCTTTTTCTTTTCTTTCTTTAATCTCATATTTGATGTGCTACTCAATAGCTTCAATTTCAACCTTATGTTCAACTGCAAAATCATGTTCCAGATAAGAGGGTTTCTTTACAGTTCAGACCATGACGTAGACAAGGGGCTAATGAGACTTAAGAGTTGAAGAAGAGGGCGCGGAAGAATAGTACAAAGGGTGGAAGGCCAGGTATATGTGACCGTCTCGGCCGCACACTTTATATTAGTGATTAGTTCTCTTCTTTCCCATTTTGAATAACTAGAGATGAGTATTTTTTTTTTGTCTTTGCTAAGAGAAGCAGATGGGTAATTTTATTTACGGATGGGTAGTTTGGTGGTAGGAGGAGATTTTTTTCTTTAGTAGAGTTAGATTGATGAATGAGGTATTGTTGTTTTGAAACAATTTGGCATTTTAGCTTGTGTTGTAATAAAATATAGTATTTCATTATTTCTATGAATTGATCACTATTTGTGATCTGATCTGAGGGCTCATTTTTTTAAAAAAAAATTATTCCAGATTACTCACGTCTGGTTTCTTGGAAATTGGACATGAGTACCAGATTACTCACGTCCAATTTCCAAGAAACCGAACGTGAGTACCAGATTAATCACGCCGGACGTAAATAGTAAAAAGTATTCACGTCCAGTGCATACACGTCCACTTCATTTTGGGTCGGACCGGACGTGAGAGACAATTAAACCGGACGTAAAAAGGCATTTCTGTGCTAGTGGCGAGGCTTTAGCCTTTTTGGTGCTCAAGCTTCATGTTTTAGGGTCATATCAATGATTTTCTGGTATGAGTACTGTTTATGAGAACCTGATGAGTAACATCTCTTGTATGGAGGTTTCGAAGATTTGGTTATGATATGAATTCGAAGATTAAAAATCAAATAAGATATAAAACGTTAAATGAGGCTGGAGCAATTAACTTCATATGCATGAAAAGTGCATATTAGCTTAATATATGTATTATGCAAACTCTGCTCACTTCATGGTAGTTTCTCCGAGAAGAAAGTAGCCTATTCGTTCTGCTAAGCGACGACTCATTGTGTGGCTAAATAATATGAGTAGTCCTGCGGGGTTTTTGCCAAAATAGCAAATTAGATAAAAGTATTTACCAAACTAACAATTCTTAAAATCTAAGTTACCAAACTTTGCTCCCTTCATGGTATGGTTTTGAGTTTTGGGGGTGGGGGAAATGAAATTACAATTTAGGAATTTAAGTGAGATGTGATATGTTTTTTTTGAAAAACA
This sequence comes from Pharnaceum exiguum, assembly GCA_900322385.1. Classification (NCBI taxonomy): domain Eukaryota; kingdom Viridiplantae; phylum Streptophyta; class Magnoliopsida; order Caryophyllales; family Molluginaceae; genus Pharnaceum; species Pharnaceum exiguum. The sequence goes on along the minus strand of ONZK01001925.1, from coordinate 62,356 downwards.
ATTTGGACGGGCTCCCGGGCCGACCCTTTTAGAAAACAGCCGGCCCTGGCCCTCCCTCTTATATAGCCGGGGCGGGCCGGGTTTACTTTATAGCTTTTTTTGAAAAGAGCTTCCCAAGCCCTTTATTTTAGAGGGCTGGGCCGGGCGGGCCGAACAGGCTACCCTTAAATGGTCAACTCTAGTTATATTTATACATCATCAACATCATACAAAGAACATGAGAATAAAACTATTCTCGTATTAGATTTCTTATTTAATACAATTATCTTAAACAAGTATGTAACTGCTATTACACCGGGGTGTACCATATAATTTGTCCTTATACACCCCTGCGATGCCATTCTATCTTAAACAAATTGATACGAATCGTTTATATATGAAAACCTAAAAGTTTATCTTTTCATTTTCTTCTTCAATGTTTCTTACTTATTATTGTCTCATTATTTCTTAGATTAGTATTAAGCATAATTGTTGACTTTTTGGGGTCGAGACGTGGAAGGCCCGAAATATTATGGCTAGTTTATACAAGAAAGAATCTCACAAAAACTTATCAATAGTACATTACTATATTACAATAGTACACAAGTATTTAACAATAATACAACACTATTACCTCACTATCACTTCTCTCTTCTCACACTCCATTTGTCACTAAGAGAAATGGGCACTCAACACCATCCGTTGGGCACACTTCTATAATACAAGACATATCATATTTATACTACTACACCAAACTGTACATATTGAGGCTTTCACATACATAGTTACTTCGAACCACATGCAGCTTTACTATGCTAACATATAGACTAGTTAGGTGGCATGACTTGTTAGCCAAAGTAATAACTTTGGTCTGCTTTGATTTCAGACCCATTTTATTTGCACAAGATGAAAGTTGGACGGTGNNATTATTTTCAACAATAATGAAATAATGAAATATACTAAAAGAACATGTGATCACACATAATAAAAATATACATACATATATCATCTTCTCTATCATATTCAATATAACATAATATCACATTTTAAACTATATTACTATTTATCATCATCATCATCATCATCATCATCATCATTCAAACTCTTAAAAAGAAAAGACCTCCCTCAACCAAAAAAAAAAAAACAAGATAATTGATTACGGTACAAATTAACCTTTGTTTAGTGTGCTTCATCTTTGTTTTTTTTTTTAATCACGCTATTAATCTTTCTTTTGAGAACCCATTTATCATAACTCATATAGAGGGGAAAAAGACAACATTGCCCTCTCTAAAACCCTCACTCAGTCACTCTCATCAACTCACTTGGCCAACATTTCCACCCATCATTTCATTTTCATTTCACAAAAACCTTCAACCAAACAAACAACAAAAATGCCGAAACCACCCTTGACCCTTCTCCGCCGTCTCTTCCTCCACAACCACCATCCTTCTCCACTCCACTCTCTCTCCTCACAAGCCACACCATTCCTCACAAGACCCTTTTCGTCTTTTCCCATAAACCCAAGAATCACTGACCCAATAGCCCACTCACTCTCCTCAGAGCTTCTCAAACATGAAGAAACAACAACAACAGCAGCAGCAGCTACTCCACTCTCTCTCCACCAGCGGCTAGACCTGTCATTTTCCCACGTGGGTATTACTCCAACTCTCGTTCTTGACACTCTAAACCTCTCACCAACTGCAGGAAGGTCAGCATTGGATTTCCTCATCTGGGTATCTTCCAAAACTGAGAAAGATTCAATCTTTGAGGTCAACGATGAGGTATATGGTTACTTTATTGATTTCTTTGGTCGTAGGAAGGATTTTAAGCTGATATTTGATCATGTGTTAGTTAAGGGGAAAGGTGTTGTTGGGTATCAGTCGTTTAAGGCTTTGGTTGATAGGCTAGTGAGGGCCGGGAGGCCGGCGCAAGCTGTGGGTTTCTTTGAGAGGATGGAGAGTGATTATGGCATTGTGAGGAGTAAAGAAGGGTTGTTTTTTGTTGTGGAGAGGTTGTGTGAGTATGGTTATGCTAGTAATGCTGAGAAGCTTGTGAAGGATGTTGCGAACGAGTTTTTCCCCGATGAGAAGGTGTGTGATTTGTTGATTAAAGGGTGGTGTGTTGATGGGAAGTTGGAGGAGGCGAGGCGGTTGGCGAGGGAGATGTATAGGGGAGGGTTTGAGATTGGGACGACGGCGTTTAATGCTATACTTGATTGTGTGTGTAGGCTTTGTAGGGCGAAGGAGCCGTTTAGGTTGTGGGAGGAGGCTGAGAAGATTTTGGTCGATATGGATGCTGTGGGTGTGCCTAGGAATACCGAGACGTTTAATGTGTTGATTGAGAATTTGTGTAAGCTTAGGATGACTGAGGACGCGGTGAAGTTGTTCTTTAGGATGGGGGAGTGGGGGTGTTCTCCTGATGCTACGACGTTTCTTGTTTTGACTAGGAGTTTGTATCAGGCTGCCAGGGTTGGTGAGGGGGATGAGATGATTGATAGGATGAAGTCTGCAGGGTTTGGGGATGCGCTTGATAAGACGGCGTATTTTGGGTTTATGAAGATACTTTGCGGAATTGAGAGGATTGATCATGCTTTGACTTTGTTTACTAAGATGAAAAGGGATGGGTGTAAACCTGGGGAGAAGACTTATGATTTATTGATAAGGAAGTTGTATGCCCATGGCCGTGCGGAGAAGGCTAAGAGCCTGTTCGACGAGGCTGTTCAGAATGGTGTGCCAGTTGAGCAAAAGGTTTACAAAGTGGATGAAAGGTTTGTGAAGAAACCAACTGTTGTGAAGAAGGGGAAGAAACGGCTTTCATTGCCGGAGAAAACGGCACTGAAGAGGAAACGGCTCAGGAAGCTTCGTCTCAGCTTTGTGAAGAAGCCCAAAAATGCGATGCGACGGGCTCTCTGATCCACTTTCGTGTAGTCCTGGTACAGAATTTTTCTTCACATACCCAACAACTTATATCTTGGCTTTCTTTGATTTCATTGTCATTTCAAGTTTAATGTGCAATATGTAGTATATTCATTGACTTGCTGTCTAAGAGTTGTGATTATTAGGCCGTTGGGGCGTTCTGTTTCTGGAATAGAATTGTGCATGTTTTTGTGTGTGTTGGTGATGCTCATTATGTTATACGTTGTATTTGATGCGGTTCTCAAAAAAAGTTGTATTTGATGCTGTGGAGATATTCGTATGTAATTTTGTTGTATGTTTCACTTATGGTATGCATGTATTCTCACTTCTTCCTTTTTCCTTCTGGCTGGGTTTGAATGGGTTTCATGTTTTTCAAGTGGTGTAATTTTTTTTCCGCTGTTCATGACAAAATTTTAGTATAGGAGCGGTTTCTAATTCAGAATATTATTAATTAATAAGTTCTATGAGGCTTTTATTGAGCATCTAGAATTTTTTTTGCATCCCCAGTGAGATTGGAGTGGGGGGTGTTGAGGACTCTGACAAACAGTTTATGTACAAAACTGCAATTTGAGACAAAGATATTTGGATAAGGGAAACATTGCTAGGCTTGATATAGAGAAATTCCTGAGCATTTATTATATTTTGGGTCTGGACTCTGGTGTCCAGTCATAAATAAGGTCATTTGGCAATTTGGTGTAGCTGTAAGCCGAATGTGGGCAGATGCCTGTGTTTAGGCTGCCTGAGATGAGAGCCATGAATATGTCTTTGGTTATACGATCTTTAAAAAGACAAAAACTATTATTTCTTCTTACTAGAGTGATGCCTTCTGTTACTCTTTCTTCAATAGTATGTCAGACATTTTGGTGGCAAACTATTCCTAATTTCATATAGGGAGGATATATGGGATACTGGACGAATATTTGGAGAAGAAACGTCTCTTCTGCAAATGTATTCTCTTGGGACCACTAGCTCTTGGCATTTCAGTTGAACTTTCAGGAGCATCTATTATGTGAGTAATGAGCTGCAGAACAACGTGATGATTGCTTGGTTCTCTTATTGAAATTTGTACATTGACTTTTGTTCGATGTTCAGATAGGGTATCCTTCCAAGACGTGCTTTTTTAAACCTTTGTTTCTGGAGAGTTGAGAGTACATCATTTTACCAATTTCATGTGGAAGGGAAGAGTACTTGATGTCAATTTTGTGCCTTTGTTCTTGCAAGCTTTTTTGTGAATAAACACAAATGCAAACAACCAGTTTGGACCCCCTTATTCTACTATAAGTGTTGTGTGCTCAGGAAAAGTGAGATAAGTCATGTACATGTGCCTTCTGAGAAAGCCTGATATTCATGGATATTACTTGTTTGGATGATCTACTGGATCAGATGAATATTCATGGATTACTTAGGGAGGCCTTCTTTGTTGGGAATAAGGGTAGAGAGATATTTACGGGTTGTGCAGTGCAGCCTTCTATTAGGTTTCTCTGCTGGAAAGGATTTGTCATATATTAATAGGATGTTCTCTCTCATATGGTGATGTACACTGATACTTGTTTAGTCTGCTTTATGGCTGCCGGTTTATTTAGCATCATCCTCACTTCGACATAGCATTAAGTCAACTGTAATTTGTTTTGTGCGTTTTTTTTTCCTTTTTACACCACACATTTGTACTGACTATTGGTGAGCCCTTTTTTTAAGTTTCTTGTCTGGTTTATAAAATCAATCACATGGTCACTTGGCATAGCTGTATGTCGAATGTGGACACAGGTTTGTGTCTGGGTTGGGGGGATCCAAGAACATATCTTTGGTGGCATAGGAAAATTAAGTTTTCTTATAGTGTGATACCTTTTGCGACTGTCTTTAAGAATATGGCCTCCGGCAGAATGTTTTTGAACTATTCCTACTATATGGTGGGTGGATTTATGGGAGACTAGGAGGATGTTTTCGAGGAGAGAGAGGGGGGGGGGACTTCTCTTGTGCAAATGTGTTCTTTTGATTCGACTTTGCATCGAGCAGAACTGTCACAACCTTCTATTATAGGGTTATTGAGCTCAGATCAACGAGTTGATTGTTGGGTCCTCGTTTTTTGAAGTCTATATAAATTAAGTTTTCTTCAAGGTACAGATACAGAATCCTTCTAGGACTTGATTCTGTTAGCCTTTCTGAAGAGTACATTGTCTTACCACTTTCATGTGGAACGCAAAGTACCTGTTATAAGGTTTGTGCCCTGGTTGTTATTTCAGCTTTGTGGCAAGTAGACATAAAAAGAAAATAACTGCTAGTTTTGGACCCCAATTGCTGCTATAAGTGTCATGTGCTTGGAGTGCAGGTGAGTTCAGTCATCTACATGTGCTTTCTTAGAGAGCCTGATTTTTGGGGAGATTACTTGTTCTAATGAACAACTTGATGAAATGGATTACTTAAATAGGTGTATTTGTCGGGGATAAGGATATGATGATCATTCTGGGTTGTGCATTTCAACCTTTATTGAATTACTAGAATGTTCTCTCATTTGGAGATGTTGAGGTCCTGTTACTTGTGTAGGGTGCTTTACGACTGCCGATTCGTTTAGCTTCATCCTTATGCGCTGAGACGGAGTTTCTTTTTCTTTCTGTTTTTGACAATGGAGGATGAGAATCGGTAATCCCATCTTAGTAGTGGCCCTAGGTTCCAAAATAGGAAAAAGTAATAGCTTTGGCGGAGGATTGTATAGCCTGTAAATTATCCTGTTTTTTTTTTTCTTTCTAGGCTGTACATGTGTGCTGATACTTCTTTTTTTTGGCTTCTGATCCGGTGTACAGTTTTGAAAATTGAAAACAATCACATGGTCACAGGTCACTTGACATACTATAGACCTTAATTTGAATGAAGGTTTGTGTTTGCTTTGCCTGGGATCCAAGACATATCAGATATCTGTAGCGGAATCTGCATTTTTTTTTCTTCATAAAGTAATATGTTTTCTTAGTGTGATGCCTTTTGTTACTCTTGTCTTTAAAATATGGCCTCCAGCAGAATGTTGTCTCACCTTTTGTCTCTATTTGCTTCTCTTTCTGTAATATAGTGGGTGGATTTGTGGGAGACTTGGAGAATATTTTGAGGGGTAACTTCTGGTGTGCAAATGTTTTGTTTAGCGTCGACTTTTCATTGAGGGGAACTGTCCCGAGACCCCAACCTTTAGGGTCACTGAGCTCGGATCAACGAGTTGATTGTTGGGTTCTCATCTTGAAATTTGTATATTAAGATTTGTTCAAGGTAACGGTAGGGTATCCTTCTGTAGGCCTTTCTGGAGAGTAGTCTTACCAATTTCATGTGGAAGGCAAAGTACCTATTTTAAGGATTGTGGCTTTGTTGCTATTTCAGTTTTGTGGTAAGTAGACAGAAATGGCAAACAACTACTAATTTAGCCCCCCTATTTCTGCTACATGTTTTTGGGGAGCAAGTGAGTTAATTCATCTACACGTGCTTCCTGAGATAGCCCAATTTGGGTGGATTACTTGTTCCGAATAAAGTATTGAATGAGATGGATTACTTAAAGAGGTGTAAATGATATGGAGAGGAATCCTCTTCCTCTCATGTACTTTGATAAGTTCTATTTAAAAAAATCTTAACAAAAAAAAAACGTTACTTAAAGAGGTACTAATAGGGGATGAGGATATGATGATAGTTCTGGATTGTACATTGCAGCTTTCTATTGCCTTCCTGTGCTGGAAAGAAAATGTCACTTATATTACATGGGTGTTCTCTCGTCTGGCTATATACATAGTTGAGGTTACTTGTGTTGGCTGCTTTAAGACTGCTAATTAGCATCATCCTTATGCACTCGAGATTGAATACCCTGTAATTTGTCTTGTGTGGTTCTTTTTTATGTCGTACGTTTGTGCTGATAATTGGTGAGTTTTTTTTTTTCTTTTTAGTTTCTTGTCTGGTGTATAGTTATACAAACTATCTCATGGTGACATAGCTTAGACTCGAATGTGTTGGGACTTGGGAGGTTTGGTTTGCCTGGGATCCAAGAACATATATTTTTCTTTTTTCTTTTGAGAAGTGATATTTTCTTAACAGTGTGATGACATTTGTAACTCTGTCTTAGAAATGGCCTCCAGCAGAATGCTGTCTTGCATTTTGTGTCTGTAGGTTTCTCTTTTAGTGAGAAAAACTATTCCTGCTATATAGTGGGTGGATTTATGGGAGATTTGGACAATGTTTTCAGGGTGACTTCTCTTGTGCAAATGTGTTACTTTGGGCCAACTTTTCGTTGAGGGGAAGTGACACAACCATCTATTATTGGATTAGTAAGCTCAGATCATCGAGATGATTTGGTTCTTGAAGCTATGTTATTTTTCTAGGATTTGGTTCTTTAAGCCTTTCTGGAGAGTACATCTTACAAATTTTAGCCTTGTGGTAACTGGTAAATAGACACAAACGGCAAACAACTACCAATTTGGGCCTCTTATATCTACTGCAATTGTCGCTCACTCAGGGGGTAGAGAGCTGAGTCATCTGCATGTGCTATCTGAGACTTTAAGTTTTGTAGAGAGTACTTGTTTCGAATGAAGAATGGATGAGGTAGATTCTGAGAGAGGTATTTTCGTCAGGTTATGGATATTAAGATTGTGCATGGCATCCTTGTATTTGGTCCTATGGCCGGAATGGAATTGGGTCGTGTTACTTGGCTTTGGGAGTAAGACATCTGGTTTGTTTAGGGTCATCCCATATTTCAATGGAGGATGGTATAGCCTGTAATTTTTCCTGTGGGTTTTGTTTCCTTTTAAACTCTACATTTGTGCTGATTATAAGTAGAGTTTTATTTGATTCAAAGAGCCTTTTTCTAAGTTGCTGTTCTTCCTGTAATCTTGTTTTACAGTTAGTTCTGCTTTAGAGTTCGTGGGATTGATTTGTAATGTGTTCATGCATTATTGGGCTTACATATGCCACAAATGTAAAAAGTTCCTGGAGACTGCTTTGAGTATTTAAAAATTCTTACTCCCCATCCAGCCCTTCGGCTATTATCGAGGAAGCATGACAAACAATTTAGTGAAAATGTAATCTGTGTCAGACATCTTGTACAAAGTGCTACATTACTAGGCTTGGTACGGAGATGATTTTTTTTTTTTTTTTTTGGGGGGGGGGGGGGGGGG
>ONZK01001925.1:18038-30347 GCA_900322385.1 Pharnaceum exiguum | reverse complement strand
CACCAACTAAAGCTATTCACTGATAAATTAAAGAAAAATAGTCACTTACGGAGTATGAATTATGATCATGATATGTTATGCCAGATTTTGTACGAGGCTTGCATTGGTATCGAATTTTTCGCGTACCAGATCACAGGAGAAAGGTATACGTACGTATGACCCGTCAGGGTCCAAGTACAAACATAGTAGGACATCAGAATTTAGAACCCACATTGAAATGGGACATCAGAATTTAGAAAGGTATAATCATTTTACTCCGTACTCATTAGGATCCAGGATGACGCTGCAATCACCTTCCAGCAAAGCCATGAGAGCAAATTGATTTTTGTAGCTCAGTCCATATAAAGCTCTCAAGCGGACCAGTATCTTGAGGAGCTTTTGGCCAGTGGGCCTGTGCCATTTTAGTCTTTTAGTACCACTTTAATTTGGAGAACGGGATTAGGGCCATACAGGATTAGCAGTTTAGTAACACTGATTCATAACTATGACCCAAATAGATAATAAGATGTAGTACTAAAGCTGGTTAAAATACTTTGACATGTTTAAGAGCACTTGGATCTTCTTAAATAACTAAGAGAGGCTCCATTCTTTCTTGTAAAAGCACTTGGAGTTATTCCTTTAATAACTCCCGCTAATTCCTCCATACGACCACTTTTGATATCCCCAATTTCGAAAGAATTCATTTGTGGAATATAAAAGTATCCATCAACATTGCCGTATCTTCGTCCTTTTTATGTTAGGCATATAGTATCCAATTATCCATTACCATGTCATTTCTGATTTTTTTATACTTGAGCTTGAAAGATGTTCATTGCTCATATTTTGCGCTATCTTTTTTTTACAAAGTCAATTCAATTAAAAGCTAAACTAAGTAAAAGTATGCTGTCTCAGGCTTATTCTATTCTATTTTCAAATTAGTTTACTTCAAATTTCTTTTAATCGGTTTTGCTCAATTTCATACATAAGTTTTTCTTTACAACTTATAGCTACAGATCAGTGTAGTACTAATCAAGTTCAATTTAGTAATAAATAAAGACCTAATTAATTATTAGTATACGTGCATTTACCACTCGGGAGTACGTAGTAACAAAAATATGCATGTAATAGACCACTACTATTGAAAAGAACATGGTTATGCAGTTAAATTTGAAAGAAAAAAAAAATTGTCTATTACACCAAATTGCAAATCCATCTTTTATATAAATTGGCTTTGTTTGGCACCTATCTTGAGATGGCATATGTATATACTATATAGTTGAATTTGACTACCTGAATTTATTAGCTGGTTTGACCAATTGATTGGATAAGTTGTTGATTTACAGCTGATTAGGATGAAAAACTAATTGAACCAGCTTGTAACCAAACATAATTTTTAGATATGAGCAGCTTGTGTATTTGTCAAAGCAGAAATTGGCCAATAAGCTGACTAGAAACAAGGCCACTATCTCTCTAAAAAAAAATAGAAAATCGAGAGTTACATTGCCGAATATCCAAACAATGAATCTCTCTAGCAGCAACAACAATAACAACAATTAGGATTAATTCCTCTTTAGATGGGGTACTTTCAATTTCAATTTCAATTTTCAAATTTAATTTGCTATTAACTCATTGATTGATTTCATTCTTACGATCCCCATTCAATGAATCCCTCTAGCATTGTCCTTAAATCGTAGAGTTTGTTTTTATTTTTAAATTTCTTCGGTTTTTAAAGGTTGGAACTTGAGAGTGCTCGGCAAATGGCATTGCACAAAACGACGGTGAGTGGGTGAACGAACATTTAGCAGTGTCGGTGATCCAAGAACAGGAAGCCAATGACAAAGGTTGGGCCAAACAAGGTCCAACTGGACAGCGGTGGAAGAGCTTTTATATGGGCCCCATTTCTCTATTTTGAATTATTTGGGATCCAAAATCTTTGGCTTTCGTACCTTGTCCTTTTGGGGCGGAGGGACAATTATTGTGACATGAAGTTTTATGAACAACTGCTGCATAGTGCACAGTACTATTGATGTATTCATGTGAAATATGCAAGGATATTTATGCTACATGTCTTTGCACTAGATGCAGTTGCTCCACCATGAAAGGGACACCCTTGCTTGTAGCTGTTTCTTTACCGCTTTTCACTCGGCAAAGGGGCTAATGTCCTGAAAGAGTTATATTAAATTGTACTATGACCCAGTTTGGGTGATTAGGATATACTCAGTAGTAGAAAGTGATAACATATATGAGATTGAGAAAATGACAAAATTAATAAAAAGTAGATTAATAGCATATTAATTCGAGATAGAAAAAGATAAAATATGCTTAGAATAGAGCAAATTAGTGGTCATTATTTAACCTTTCTTTTGTTGTTTTATTTAGAGTGGCATTACGATTCATTTTTTTATATTAATCTTTGTGCTAATCTTGGTTTTTTTTTTTAGGCATACCACACAAAATGGAGGCATGCATTGTGGACCACTCATCATTTTTTTTTCATTTTTCTTAAGAAAAACAATACTCGGCCCTCTCCCTCATCCCTTCTCGGGCCGATACCTTGAGCGGACTCCCCTCTCTCCCATCCCCTCTCGGGCCGACTCTCGACTACCCTTCCATCGTCCTACCATACCCTCCCGTCCTCTTTACCGCCCTAACCTCCTATCTGTCACTACAGGATTTCCAATCCGTCGTGACGGATAATAAAGTCTGTCATCACAAATATTAAAAATTGTCGTCACGGATATTAAAATTCTCATATCCGTCATGACGGATAATGACGTCTGTTAGCACATATAAAACGAGTGGTCCACAATGCATGCCTGAATTTTTTGTCCTATGCCTGAAGAAAAAAACAAGGTTAGCACATTCATTGTTTTTATATTGGTTTAGTTTGGGATTGCTCTCAAGTGATGTAGCTTTATGTAGGTGTTGTGGGCTTTGTGGCTGTGAAGTGCTACACTTGTGGTTGAAAGTCACGGGCAGGTGGGTAAATGGTAAGGTGAAAAACCGCTTTCGAATCTTATATTTGTAAAGTGTTTTCACTCATATCACTTTAAGAAAACTACCAAACACCTCAAAAATATAAAAGTGTTACTAAAATCACTTTGAAAGCACTTCAACCTTCATCTCGAACACAACCTTTATGGAAAACTAATTAACCAACAAATTAGAGGAAGTGAGATATGTTTTGGTATACATTCGGGTGGCTTGCCCTCTATCTTTTTTACACAAAAAATTATTAGAACCCGTTTTGGATATGAGATGCATTCATTAATGACAGAAAAAGTTTATTACTGACTTCTCAAAGGTAATTAGTGACCCCGTCTCATATATAAAACGGATTGTCCCAATTTTTTTTTTTAAGTTTTTTTTTTTAAAAAAAAATATCATTACATCTTAAAGCTAGAGGAGAGATACAGTAACATCATGTTACCAGATCCTTATGGTAAATGGCCTATCCATGCTTAGGAAGTGAAGTTGGCTCATATACACTTCAGACCCCAGCTTTAATTCCTTAAACAAAAATGATGTCCTTCTATTCCTCCTCATAGTCCTCAAGTACTGGTTAAGTGGTTATTCACTTATTCCCTACTGTAATTAGATTAGAGGGCCCTTGGATTATTGATCCTGTTGGGCCAGGTAGGTAATTATCCTCATTCCTTTATGATCTAGATAGTCAAATGTTTGTAGCTCTTTTCTCCTGATTGCTTTCACAAAATTGGGTACATACCAACTACCAAATAGTCAAATACTCCTTTCATGCTGCCTAAAGTTAAAATACCACTTACAAGTTCCAACTTCCAACTCAAAACTGTGTCTGTTTTCTCTTCCAAACAACTCGAAACTAATGTAAATCAAAGCGTTTTAAAGCTGCATTGAAACAAGCTTGAAACAAACCACGGGTCCGCCACACTTGAGCAGAACCAAAAACATGTAACCATGTCGACAGTCGTCCATGATGTATTGATGAGGGAGCAAATTAAACCGCAAAGCAAATGCAATGAGAACTTCAGAAGTATACATCAGCACAGAAAATAAATGCAATCAGCTAGTATCTGTTGGTAGCACGTGCTAATATACGTGCGAGGCACGGTGTGAGAGTGGGAGACATGAGTCAAATAAAGTGTCAAACCCGTTAGTCCGTTACAACATTAAGCAATTAAACATAGTGGGATTGTGGGAGCTCACTTCATACACGAACGTTTCTTATGTCAAAGAGAGTTATAAATTTAATTAATTTCATTTATTTGGTTTTAATTTATGGTATCATATCCTCCGATCTTCGTCGGTGGTTGTTGGTAATGTATTCGTACTAGTAGATTTGGACATTAAGGTACTGGTCGTTATACTAGCATTTGCTCACATGATACACCCATGACTCCGGGAGATACTTGACCAACTGACCAACAGGTGGCTAGTTTGCATTGCATTATGCACATGATGTACAACAATCTATCAAACCAAACCCTCCATGTGACTAACACCGTCGGGTGTTCAGCAGACAAGCCGTACTAACTTACGAGCACCTATTAGACTGTAATTAGCGCCTTTCATTACGGAGGTAAATGGAATTTTTCTGCTGAATGAATCTGTGCCTGTAAGAACTGCCGAGGTACTTTTACAAATGATTAATGTTTTTCTTTTAGATCGCTGTCTAATGATTAATGTTTTGAAAATCTATATATATCAGGAATTAGGATAGATTTTTGATGTCCATATGAACGAATCATGGACCAAATAGTCTGTGTCTCCGATCCTATTACCGTTTTATATATAAAACGAGTTCATACAATAATATTGTGTTTAGCTTGATAATTAACTTTTTCCACTTCGTATTTTTGAGAAGACTTTGTTTCACTTTTACTGGAATGAAGTACAGGACACACTCAAAAAAATACTAGTAAATGAATAGAGGAAACATATGTGTGGTTTTAGCTCACTCCTAAATAACGAGGCGCCAATAGAAGGTTACTTCATACGGATGCAAATTCCAGTTCACTTTTAGCTGCACACGTTCGGTTCATTCATATTGAAGGAAAGGTTTGATTGACTAATACCAAATGCTTCAATTTTAATATTGCAATTAACCTGCCGTACCAATTGCTATTTGCCATTTTGATAAGCTAATGCAAACTGCAAAGATCAAAATTAATTGTATGAACGTGTTGTCATTGATGAAATTTGGAGTTCCGTGAAAATCTAAAGTCAACGAGTTCCATTCCCCACGCAGTGACGACGCAGAAGATTGTAACCCCGGCAAAGGGTTTGACAACTTGCACCGCATCAATAGCCTACGCGTACTTAAAAATTCTGCATTAAAGTTACTGTCATATAGTGTCATTTTCGTTTCGTTTCGTTTTGTTATTGAAAAATCTTTAGAAAGAATTTGACATTTAACTTGAATTGGAGTTGACTGAAAACAAAGACTGAAGGAAGGATTTCCACTAATAAAAGTAACGTTAGGATGCAATCCACCAATAAAAGTCTAATCTCGTTAGAATGCATTGAACTAGTAAGTTTGTCACTTGTCGGAACAAACAGGAACCAAAGTCAAAAACGAAATACGTAGTATAAATGTAATAATAATGGCTAAAGTTAAAAAGGAATTGAATCAATCAATTATGGCTGTAATTTCATGAACTTTTCCATCCAAAAAAGGAAAAGAATTGATCAAAAATTAATTAGACATATGTTACACATTTTGCATAACTCACTAAACCTCTAAATGTATCAACAATTCATGGTGATAGTACCTTTGTTCCTACGAAGATTTACTCCCTTTTCTCCTTACAAAAATCATATATTAAAACAATTAAGGTTCATTCTTAAGGACATTTTCTCCACATTTTGGTTCATTTAAACTTATTTGAATTCAATCCAGTAAAGAAAAGTAAATTCCGACATATAATTAAAAGGCGTTTTTACCCACAATAATCCCTACTTGGGGCGATTATCCAGGAATAATCCCTACTTCGGAAATTACCCCCAATAATCCCTATTTGGACCCTTGTGTCCCACAGCAGTCCGACGACTAACGGTGTTAAATTTTCCGTTTGTACTTAAAGAGTTTTCATTATTAATTATATTGGACACTTATTCCATTATATTATGCATACTAATTGTCAAAAGTATAATATAAGGTGTAAATCCTTTTTGTGATTAAAAAAATACTATAAAATTCACATAAGATTTTAAAAAAATGATTTTAAATTTTTTGATAGTACCTATAGTACGGGTTCAAGATAACAAAGAAAACTATAGAGAAATACTTGTGAAATTAAATAAGGTACTGAGTGGATGGGTGTCTCCGAAAAGCAATTTTTTTTAAAAAAAATAAGAAGTAAGTGTACAATATAATATGTATTGAAAACTCTTTCAACGGTACAAACGGAAAATTTAACAGCGTTAGTCGTCGGACTGCTGTGGGACACAAGGGTCCAAGTAGGGATTATTGGGGGTAATTTCCGAAGTAGGGATTATTCCCGAATAATCGCCCCAAGTAGGGATTATTGTGGGCAAAAACCCCAAAGTTCAATCTAGTTCGATTTAGAAATAAGTGCTTATACTTTTTCAAAGCAGTTGTTATCATTTATTAATAATGGTAGGCCATCAACAAGTTTGCAACCAATGGAAAAGTGATAAATATATATTATAATCACATAGATTCGTTAAAGAAAACTTAGGATTTTGAAAAAAAAAAAAAAACTTATGATCAATCTATAAAGCTGAGTTTTTACTCAACTAGAACTAAAGTATCTTCACTGAAGTGAATGATTTAGTTAGTTATTATCTGAAAAAACTGTTGAACAATAACAAAAATCTACTAGAAAAATGTGTGTTAACCTGTTTCACATATGAGACGGGTCATTAATGACCATTAAAAGAGGCATTAATCGCCACTCGAGGGGGTTATTAATCAACATTTTACTGTCATTAATACTCAGTCTCATATATGAAACAGATTCATACAAACTTTTGTGAAAATCTACCAAACTAAACTTAGCATAATTGATAATAATCAGAGAAAACGAATCCTAAAAACTAGGGACTGAATAACGATAGAAATACAACAGTTTATACAAGTGAATACAAATAAGTAAAATAGACTATCTATTTTTGGCTTGCTTTATTTTTTAAATTTGATTCACAATCTTATTCCCACATCTATTTTTGGCTTGCTTTTTTTAATATTTTGTCCCCACTTTTTAAAAATTTAATTACAAGTTTACAACCCAAAGAAACACTCTTTCCCTCTTCCCACTAATAAAATGAGGGTTTGTTTTGTCATTTAACATCTTTCTTAAAATTGTGATAAATCCTATATGGGAATAAAACTGTGAAATGAAAGAAATATCAAATCAACTAACAATATTAAAAACTCTTAACTTTATAAAATTGATGAAACAAAAGAGTCTCAGAAGTCAAAGAGCTTCCGCATAAGCAATTAAATTTGTCATCAAAGGGACAAAGAAGAAAGTTATTGATATGCTAATCAAATAGTGCAAAAGAGAAACAAAATCAACAAATCAAGGCAATAAATTATTAATATGTGAAGTATATATATAGTGTAAATGACTATCAAAATCATTAGATTAATAGAAAGAAATCATTCCACCCAGCCATGTTGGATTTGTTGTAGTTTGTTATAGAAAGGTTCAAAGAAATCAATTCTTATATGGTAAACCTAGGTTTAGTTTGATTTTTGTACACCCCTCTCTTCTTACCCTCCCCATACCTTGTAAAACAAAAGAAATGCATTTGTTTCTTTCACAAATACACATACAACGATTTACCTCATCGACGATGACTTAGAGCAAAGTCAAGTGGGATTTGGGAGCGCTGTGGGCGAGCGTTACCGCCTTTTAAAAAATGTATTCAGAAAATGCATTTGTGTTTATATGAAAATTCATTCAAACTGTAGGAAAAATGCATTGGGTGAACAATGATCAATGTAAATCTAGGTGTACCATAAAAATTAGCCAAAACAAGTATGAGAAATTCTCCGCATCTAGAATTGCAGTCCATTTTTCTAAAATACGTAAAAAAAAAAATTGTATCTAAATAAAAATTTGTATGTAATGAGATAGATTTTTTTTTATGGAATAATGAGATAGAATTTTATCACTAATGGAAAAAAAATCAATAATAATAAAGAAAAGAGTAACTTGTGAAAATCTTTATGATCTTTAAAGTACTTATTATTTTACTACAGTAATTTTTTTTGTAAAATTTAGATCCACTTCGCATATACCTTTTCTTAAAATAATATATCATCTGAGGTATTTTATTAGTTAACCCAAAAAAGTGAAATTGTAAAGAGAGGAATTACACAACACCCATAGGCAACCAAACCAGCCAGGCTAGCTTGAAAGGTGATTAAACAAAACAGATCATAAGATTAAGATCCCCTCTCCTGGTCTCACTTTCCTTCTCATAGAAAAGTCCTCCTTAACATGTGCTACCACCAAATCAGCTAAACTTGTCCATAAAAACCCCTCTCCTTTCACCCCTTTCTCCTCAATTCATTCATTCATATTTCACCCTTTCCTGCACTCCTCTCTCTCTCCTTTCTTTCTCTTAAACAGATCTCACCACCATGGCAGCACCAATCCCCGCCACTGTTGTCCCTGCAACACCCCTCCTAACAGAGGAGCTAGACATAGTCATCCCAACCATAAGAAACCTTGACTTCCTTGAAATGTGGAGACCCTTTTTCCAGCCTTACCATCTCATCATTGTTCAAGATGGTGATCCTAATAAGACCATCCATGTCCCTGAGGGATTTGACTATGAGTTGTATAATAGGAATGATATTAACAGGATTTTGGGCCCTAAAGCTAACTGTATTTCCTTTAAGGATTCTGCTTGTAGGTGCTTTGGTTATATGGTTTCTAAGAAGAAGTATATTTACACCATTGATGATGATTGCTTTGTAAGTTTTTCTCTTCTTTCTTTTTTCTTTGTAAAGATTGGATCTTTATGTGTTTTTGTCATCTGGGTGTTTTTTAATTTTTGAATTTGATGGCAATTTGTCTCTTTTTTTTTTTCTTTATGTGATTTTGTCATGTGGGTTGTTTTTAATTTCTGATTTTTTTTGTCAATTTTGTTATGTTTTTTTTTTTGGTAAAAATTGGATCTTTATGTGTTTTTGTTTTGTGGGCTGTTTTTAATTTTTGAATTTGATGCGACTTTGTCATTCTTTTTTCTAAAGGTTGGATCTTTATGTGATTTTCTCATGTGGGTGTTTGTTAGTTTTTAAATTTGATGTGAATTTGTCATGTGGATCTTGATTTTTTGTTTTTCAATTCTGTTGTTGATTTCTGATCTGGGATTTGAGAAAGATTGGATTTTGTTCATGAATTCAGTAAAGTTGTTTAATTGAAAGTTTTGTTTGGATGTGAATTGAAGTTGGGTTTTCAAATTAGCATGTTTGCTTGTGGCCCCTTATATGTGATTTTATAATGTTATGTTGGTTCACTTGATCTAACAAACAATTTAGACATGATATTTTGTGTGGTTGATTAGCTTAGTTTTGTCTGCTCATTAGATCTGTATTTTATTTGAGGTCTTGGCTTTGAAAGTGTGCTTGAACTTTAGTTTCTGATATTTTATTTTTTCATACCTGGCACTTTACAATACCCTTATTGAAGGTACACACTAGGTGGTCCTTAGTACATTATTTGTTAATTGATTGATGAGTTGCACTCATACTTTCTTTTAAGACCAATGCTAGGATTAACCTCTTTGTGACAATGATATTTGGTTGATAGTCTTCCTCAACAAGTTAATATATCAATGATATGATTATGACCTTCATGGCTCATTGTACATTGCATGATTTTTACCTTTTAATCATAATGTAGCAGTGGTAATCTCCATGAACTTTCAGCCAAGATTAACATTGATTAGTCGTAGATGTGCTGAAGTTCTCACCATTATAGGGCTTTTCTATTGTTCATGCAAAACTGAATGAAATTTAGGAGTTAGGAGTTGTAATCTGACGGTGGAGCCATTTGGTATGCATTGTGCTTTTTGTTGCTCTGATCTAATGTTGCCGGTATTTGAAAATGTAGGTTGCTAAGGATCCAACTGGGGCTGATATCAATGCCCTTGAGCAGCACATCAAGAATCTTCTTTCTCCATCCACTCCACTGTTCTTCAACACCCTCTACGACCCATACAGAGACGGTGCTGATTTCGTCCGTGGATATCCCTTCAGCATGCGTGAAGGCAAGCCAACAGCAGTCTCTCACGGTCTCTGGCTGAACATCCCTGATTATGATGCACCTACCCAGCTTGTGAAGCCTTGGGAGAAGAACACTAGGTATGAATTTTACACTACACATTGTTATTTTATCACCTAAAATTTGCCAAATGAATTGTAGTTAGATGGCTGCACTTTGTTTATTCTACTAATGATTTCTTCTGTTGCTAGGTATGTTGATGCCGTTATGACCATTCCCAAGGGAACCCTCTTCCCCATGTGTGGGATGAACTTGGCATTCGACCGTGAGCTCATTGGACCTGCTATGTACTTTGGACTCATGGGTGATGGCCAACCCATTGGCCGTTACGACGACATGTGGGCTGGATGGTGCATCAAGGTACTTCATTCGTTAATCTTTAGTGGTGCTTTTCTGAATAATCGATAGGATCCGTTGAGTCAAGTGCTCATTGCTGAGCGCTGAGTGTCTGAAAAGCTTGTATCTGCCACCATTTTGTTATTGAAGTTAGTTGCATTGTTCACCTGATTTTCCTCTCAAGTGGAAAGCAAGGTTCGCTTTTAGTGATATGCTTTTAATGGTAATGCAGGTTATCTGTGATCATTTGGGTTATGGAGTCAAGACTGGACTTCCCTACATCCACCACAGCAAGGCTAGCAACCCCTTCGTGAATCTCAAGAAGGAATACAAGGGTATCTTCTGGCAAGAAGACATCATCCCCTTCTTCCAGAAGGTTGTTCTTCCCAAGGACTGCATCACCGTTCAACAGTGCTACATTGAGCTGTCTAAGCATGTCAAGGAGAATCTCGGAAAGCTCGATGACTACTTCATCAAGCTTGCTGATGCTATGGTGACATGGATTGAGTCTTGGGATGAGCTCAACTCAACAGCTGCTGCCGCCACCGCCAATGGCAAAGCATAATAAGAGCTTTGATCGATATGCTGCTATATAGCCTTTGTAGCATTATTTGTTTCTTCTTTGTTCTTCTGAGCTCTGTTGCTTAGAGATCGGAGTAGCATTATAATTCGTTTTGCAGGAGGCGGAGAGATATAGGATTTGAGTTATTGTCATTAACTAAATTATTTATTTTATACTCTAGGTGTCTTGGTACTTACCAGTACAATAACATTCTACAGCTTTTTTAAAATTCTCAATAGATTTGAGTGAGCATTTGTGATCTGTTTTTGGTGTTCAATACAATAGTTGGTGGACCTGATTTATTTACTTCTCTATTTTCCTGTCATCGCACTTATCAACTCATCAAGTTCCCAGTCTCTCCATTCATTATTTCCTACGATAAAAAAAAATAAATTGTTGGGAGACCCTTTTTATATAGTCGACTTTGTATCAGCACCCCTTTTATAACACTTTTTTGTTACAACACCCCCAAAACCTTAAAAGTGTTGTTTAGACACTCCCAAATGGGGTTTTCGATCAAAATCCAGGGTGAACTTCCAATTTTACCCTCGACTGAACACACGCGCATACGTTGTTATCCCCTCCTTCCTTTTCATTTTCACTTTCATTCCCTCGTTTTTACAGAAGACAATCACTTTTCTTCTTCTTTTCATCTTTCGGCTAACTTGTCATTTCATTTTAAATTTCAGCTTGCTTATATACTTGTCATTTTTTTTCTTTTTATGAGCTAACTTGACAATTACAGTTTGTATTTTGCACAATTTGAACCAAATCAATTTTATTACCACAATAATCAATCATTATTACATGAAATATTTCATTACAACACCTTCACAAAAAAAAAAAAACCCGAAACTGAACTAAAACAGAAAAAAAATTTGGTATGCGACGGTGATAATACTGAGCAAGAGCAATGAGGATGTCACAAAGAAGTGTGATGAGGAAGGGATGAGACAGAGGAGTATGATTTCGGAGGGGAGGGAATGAGGCATAAGAGTATGATGAGGGAGGGGGTGGGAGGGGAGGGATGAGGTAGAGGAGTTAATTAAACAAAGGAGGGGAAGTGAGTTAATGAATTGAATTGGGGATGGGGGATAACCGTTGGGATAAAGGACATTATGCTCACCAACGCGGAATGAGGATCGCGTGGTGTCAATCGAGGGCAAAATTGGAAGTTCACCTTGGGTTTTG
>ONZK01001925.1:0-17674 GCA_900322385.1 Pharnaceum exiguum | reverse complement strand
TCATTTGGGGGTGTCTAAACAACACTTTTAAAGTTTTGGGGGTGTTGTAACAAAAAGCTTTATAAAAGGGGTGCTGATACAAAGTCGACTATATAAAAGGGGTTTCCCAACAATTTATCCATAACAAAAAGGTGGCTAATGACACCTTATATGAAGCTGTTCGGCACTAGTATGATGATTAACTGTACTTAAAATGCCACGAACGAGTATGGCATCACTTTCATGACATACTTTTCTTATTGGATTGCTGATCATTGCTGTGTGCTTTTTCAAATGGCAGACAGTTGCTCTAAGAACTGATGATGACTAAAAAAATTCCAGTGATCAGTTGATCACATTCACATGTCATATTAACCTGTGTTCTTTCATATACTAGGTTCATTCATGGAATAATCTACAGTACTTGCTAGTAATCATTGCGCATTGAGGTAGAGATTTGGAGTTAAATAGTTTAGAACCAGAGTTCACCAACTTCTGATTAGTCAGGGAGGTGCGAAGTTTTAAATGGTAACGAACTTTTAGGCTACAGGGCATACCTTTAGGCAAATCTACATCAATGATCACTTCATTGTGTCTCAATCAATAGAATGCAAAAATATGATTGTCTCCTCACGAATCACAAGTCACAATTATCTTTGTAAATCATTTCAATCACACCCCAGCGTCTACTTCAGATAAGTCCGGCGTCACAGATTCTTTAGTTTCTTTTTTTTACAGAGCGCGCAAACTAGCTAGTTGAAGTCATGACTTGAGATGAGCAGAAGAGCTGGAGGAACTACTGGGACAAACTTGTAGAAAAATTGAGTTCCAAAGTGAGTGAATAAACATTGAGCACAAGGATTGGTCAATGATAGTGGAAGTGTTCTTATATGCTCCTGACTAAATTCAATTTGGAACCCAGTTTGTCTACAAGTCTGTCTAGTAGTTCCTCTAGCTCTTCTGCTGATGCCATACCTATTCGGCTATTCTGATCACTTCTTCTGTTCTGCCAGTACTATAGGCCGTGTTGTTGTATTCTTGTAATGTACTAATGTGCCTCATGTTGCTCAGCCGTATTGGTACAGGAAAGGAGAAGTACTAAACCTGAGAGCTCATAAAATCCATCAGCTCGACAATCGCTACTTTCTGCGCCTCTCTATTACGGAGTAAAAGTGATTGGATTGTAAATGTGTTACTTCTGCTGATCTATGACCTTTTTGTT
Source organism: Pharnaceum exiguum (assembly GCA_900322385.1). NCBI lineage: Eukaryota > Viridiplantae > Streptophyta > Magnoliopsida > Caryophyllales > Molluginaceae > Pharnaceum > Pharnaceum exiguum. The sequence goes on along the minus strand of ONZK01001925.1, from coordinate 16,473 downwards.
ATGATTTTGTAGTCTATTTGGTTTCACAGGAATCAGACTGTGTGGTGAGAAATAGAGTGGACGCTATGCAAGGATTGAGAGAAGTGTTTTCTTCGCAAATGCATCTTAGCCTGTGGTGTAATAAGGAGCTTGACATGAGCCGCTGAAGTCTACAAAACAGTGGTGTCCGCCTGAAGTGGGCAAGCTCAAGATCAGTATTGATGCTGCGCAATCTGATAACCCTCAAGCTCAAGGAAACTGTGCCTTGCTGTTGCTGTATTTTCTTGAGGGACAGAAGAAGCTCTCAGTCCGGATGTGTCGAATGTATACCGCTTCACGAACCGATGGCTTGGGCGCTCCAAGAGAAAAGTGTGGCTGCATATTGTGATTGAGACTTGAGATTAACTATCCTAATACTCCACTGCCTGACAGAAACTTGCTGCTCATGGCTCTGAGTTTGGGCCTGTGTTGCTGGATTTACTCGTTTGTTTGCTACAAGAGCTTGTAATGCAGTCGCACATAGTCTACCTAGCCATTCTAGATTTAGTATAACTGAAGTTATTACTGATGAATCAATGAAAAGAAAAATATCAATACGCTGATCAAAATTCATAAACAGTATCACAAGAGTCTTCACACTAACTTGCAGCTTTGCAATTTGCAAATTAAGCAGTAAGCTGTCACCTAAAATAAAAAAGCGCCGTTGCCGGGGATCGAACCCGGGTCACCCGCGTGACAGGCGGGAATACTTACCACTATACTACAACGACCTGTTGATTGTTTTCGTTCAATTTAAATAATTAACAATACACACCTTTGTAAGACAAATGAGTGAACTGATAATTGAAAGTAGACTATGAGTTTGAGATTTGATTCCCATTACCCTTTTACCCTTTGCCTCCTTTTTTTCAATTGCCCAGAAACTTTACTCTACTCTCAATTGCAACCAAACAAAAAAAACAAATGTCTGCTGCCCTTATCCACTTAGCCTCAGCTGCCTTTGCCCCTTATGACCACTGTTGTATCACCAATAACAGATGTTATTCCTTACTACCTTCACCACCACAAGCCCAAACACAAACACAAACCCAAACATCATATTTCCACAAGCAAAGACCAAACTATATCAAACCATTATTCTCAACAACAAATGACACAACACAACCCACAGACACACTCACAGACACCAAAAAGATCCCATTTGGCCAATACTTAGCTGAAATACTAAGTTTCTCCTATGAAAAGATACTCGAAGCTACCAAAAGGTTACTAGCAAAAAAGAAAATAAACCTTGAAAGGTCACTTGACATACCAATATGCAAAGGAAATGCAGATAGTGTTGTCAGTTATCTCCAAGATGAAAATGCATGCGGCCTTACTCACTCCCAGGTTAAAATATTGGTCTGTAACCACCCTTTTGTCCTTAAGTCTAACTTTGAGAAAGTCTTAAAACCCAAGATCAAAACCCTTCAACATGCAGGCTTTTCTGCCTCTGACATAGCTCATGTTTTATCTACAAAGCCTAATGTATGTTTGGAAAGTGACTTGAGCTTTGCACTGCGGGAATTGAGGCTATTTATGGGTAGTGATGAAGGTGTTGTTAAGGTGTTTAAGAAGTTCAATTGGGTAGGTAATATGACTAAGTATCTGACACCTAATTTTCTCATGTTGGAAAATGAGTATGGCATTCCTAGAGAAAAACTGGTGAAATTCCTTATTGCGAAACCGAATCCTTTGATGGGGAGGACTGCGTGGTTGAGAGATATATTGGTTAGGATAGAAGACAAGTGGGGTATTCGTCGAGACTCTGCATACTTTTTCAGTGCAGTTTATGTGTTCTCTAGTATAGGCGAAGATACGATTAACTCGAAATGTCAAGTGTTTAAGAGTTTCGGGTTTTCTGAAACTGATATTCTGACAATGGTTAGGAGCTATCCTAGCTGCCTTGGGCATTCGGAAGCTAAGATAAAGAAGTCGTTGGAGTATTGCATGAATGAGCTCGGGTATGATCGTGCTTACATAGCTTCCCGACCTTTGCTGTTGGGATTTAGTGTAGAGAATAGACTGATTCCGAGGCAAAGAGTCTTGTCGATTTTGAAGGAGAAACGTCTGGTCAAGGCTTCTTATCAACTACTTACTGCCGCCACTCTTACTGAGGATATGTTTTTCGAAAGGCTTATTTTTCCTTATGAGAAATATGTACCCCAACTCCGTGAATTGTATGTAAATGAGGGAGGAACTGGTGAGGCGCGGTCAGATGAGGCGTCTTGATCCATCTATGTTGCTGCTGAGTGAGGCTTCCTTTTGTGGAAAAAAACTTCTGGTGTGCCGTCCTTCTTTCTTAAATCGCTTGCTAATGTGTAGGACATTTGATTAGGCTAGCAAGGAATGGGGGTAAATGTAGTAGCTGATGATGCTACGTTTGAGACAGTAGACACTGATTCATGATGTTGCTAATTGTTGTTCTAAGACATTTTAGTGCGTGTTTTTTTAATACAGATTGAACCCAAGAGCTGTAATTTTGAAGAAGTTTGAGAAGGAGCTTGTATTGTTAGTGTTCATGCTCTGTGCAAGTATTGTTAGTAGTATATTATTGCTGTTCACCTACCAATTCAACAGTTCAAGAGCTCTTATAGACAGTGTATTACTAGCCCTCACTATGGCTAGTTCACTGACGACCTTTGGGAAGAGATTTTTCCTTGCTATGGTTGGATACTTTAGTGTATCCTTAGTAAACAGAGTGGAACCCTGTGCAAGGACTGGGAGAAATCTTTTCGTTTGCTGAGCGCAATATGTCAGATTATAAGGATATCTGGCTGCAATCAGTCAGCCTGTGGTACAGAATGGAGGTTAAGATGAGCTGCTGCTGTCTCCTATACAGTGTGGTGTCCGCCCGAGTTGGGAAAGCTTAAGATCAATATTGATGTTGCGCTTCTTGATAATCCTCAAGCTCATGAATTATTGCAGCTGTTGCTACATAATTTTGATGGACAGACGGATCGAGCTCTAAGTCCAGATGTGGCCGAATGGATAGAGCTTTACATGAAGCGTTCGCATAGGCCAGGAGGAAGTGGCTTGAGACCGACTCTCTGAAGTACTAAAAAGCCTGACAGAAATTTGCTGCTCATGGCTCTGAGTGTGGGTTTGTTGCTGGATTGTATTCGATTAAGAGATAGTTTCTCTGATATTAGAGGTTTTGTGAAAATATGTTGTCCCAAATTGCTAGTTTGTAGTGGCTCTGATTAAAATGTGTTTTTGTTGTCACGGTCCTTCCATGACTTCTGAGAACTGTTGGAGGATCCTGCAGGCTCCCAGTTAATGTTCTGTTCCACAATCCCGGGAAGGTATGTACAGGTAGTTTTGATCAATACGTATCACATAAGACTTAACTCTTCCTACTTGACTGTAGCCTTGGCAACAAAGCAGTAAAGTTATTATGAAATAAAAAGTTTATGTCGCGGTTGTTAGAAATCGAGACTTGCTCTCGTGACACTTCTGTCTGAATTCGTCCAATGCCTGACAGAAACTTGCTGCTGATGCCTCTGAGTTTGGGATTGTCGTCGGACTTACTGGTTTGTTTGCTAGAAGAGCTGGTAATGCAGTCGCTATAGGCCGTTAGGTAGGCATTATAGATTTAGCATGACTGATGAGCATGAGCTGTGCTGGGATATGGATGTAGTTCCAATTAATCAGTGAAAAGGAAAAGAAAATTACTGGTGGATGTTAGTTCCAATATCACAAGTTCACAACACTCTTCGCAGTAACTGAGCTGCAAGCAAAGCAATAAAGCTATCAGAAAACAAAAAATATTATAACGCCGTTGCCGGGGATCGAACCCGGGTCACCCGCGTGACAGGCGGGAATACTTACCACTATACTACAACGACTTGTTGATTTCGAGTAAGAGATAGGCTAGTCTCGTGGGGTTGAGAATTTTATTCTCATTAGTACATCTGACAAATCTGGCCAATGACCAATAACTCGACTTGAAATATCTGAATCCGATTATATCTGATTGTGCAGACACAAATTCGAATTGAAATCCGAACCTAACTCAACCGACCAAGTCAAGATCGACCTGATTTTGACCTATATCCGATTTAGATCGACACGATTTAACCTGACCTGAATATTAACCAAAACCCGAAATCAATCCAAATTTAGTGACCGAAATTGAATCGAACCGATTGAAAACTGAAACAAACCCAATCCGAAACCTAAACGCCACCCGATCCGAATGAAAAACGAAACCCACCCAAACCAGAAAGCATATGACCTTCAGATTTGAGTGAGGGTGTTATATTATTATGATTTTTTCATCAATGTGTGTGGGTGTCGACAGTTTGGGTTTGGGACTTTGAGTTTGGATATTTTTTTCCTTTAATTTTTAGTTGGGTTAAGGATTAGTGGGTTTCGGTCGGGCCTTAATAAATTATTAATTTATAAATCATTTTTAAGGATTGGTTAGACAAATTTTTCAGGATATCCAACCTGACCCGAGCCCGAAAACCCGACTCAAATCCGATTCGGTCGATGCCAAACCCATTTAATATCCGAATCCAAAAATATCTGACCATTAGAATCTGATCCAACCCGATTGCCGGGTCTAGCCATTAATCCATTTCCCTTACCCCTTTGCCTCCCTTCTTCAATTGGTACAGAAACTTTGCTCTCCTCTCCTTTACTCTCATTTGTAACCAAAAAAATGTCTGCTGCCCTTATCCACCTAGCCTCAGCTGCCTTTGCCCCAAATGAACAATGTTGTATCACCAAGAGCAGATGTTATTCCTTACCACCTTCACCACCACAAGCCCAAACCCAAATCCAAACATCATATTTCCACAAGCAAAGACCAAACTATATCAAACCATTATTCTCAACAACAAATGACACAACACCACTCACACACACAACCACAACCACAAAAGAGATCCCATTTGACCAATACTTAGCTGAAACACTGAGTTTCTCCAATGAAGAGATACTCGAAGCTACTAAAAAGTTACTAGCTAAAAGCATAATAAACCTTGATTGGTCACATGAGTTACTAATATGCAAAGAAAATGCAGATAGTGTTGTCAGTTATCTCCAGGACAAAAATGCATGCAGACTTACTCACTCCCAGGTTAAAATCTTAGTCATTAAGTACCCTTTTGTCCTTAAGTCTAACTTTGAGCAAGTCATAAAACCCAAGATCAAAACCCTTCAAGATGCAGGTTTTTCTACCACTGACTTAGCTGATATCTTAGCTACAAACCCTGCTTTTTGTTTCGAACATGACTTTAGCTTTACGCTGGGAGATGTGAGGCAGATTATGGGTAGTGATGTAGGTGTTGTTAAGATGCTTAGGAAGCTCAAGTGGGGCAATGTTGGTGATGCAATAACTAACAATCTGATACCTAGTGTTCTCATGTTGGAAAATGAGTACGGCATTCCTAGAGAAAAGATGGTCAAGTTCCTCGTGTTGACACCGTGGTGTTTGATTGGGAGGACTGAGAGGTTGAGAGTTGTACTGGATAGGATAGAAGGTAAGTGGGGTATTAGTCGAGACTCTGTAAACTTCCTCAAAGCAGTTCATGTGTTCTCTAGTATAGGCGAAGATAGGATTAACTCGAAATGTCAAGTGTTTAAGAGTTTCGGGTTGTCTGAAACAGATATTCTGACATTGATTAGGAGCTATCCTAGCTGCCTTGCGTTTTCGGAAGCTAGGATAAAGAAGTCGTTGGAGTATTGCATGAATGAGCTCAGGTATGATTCTGCTTACATAGTTTCCCGACCTTTGCTGTTGGGTTTTAGTGTAGAGAATAGACTGAGGCCGAGGCAAAGAGTCTTGTCGATTTTGAAGGAGAAACGTCTGGTTGAGGCTTCTTATCACCTACTTACTGCCGCCACTCTTCCTGAGGATAAGTTTTTCAAAAGGCTTATTTTTCCTTATGAGAAATATATACCCCAACTCCGTGAATTGTATGTAAATGAGGGAGGAACTGGTGAGGCGCGGTTAGATGAGGCGTCTTGATCGATCTATGTTGCTGCTGAGTGAGGCTTCGCCCTGCTTTCTGTAAATGCTTGCTAATGTGTGGGACATTTGATTTGGTAGCTAGGGAATTGGGGGAAATGTAGTGGCTGATGATGCTACCTTTGAGACAGTAGACACTGATTCATGATGTTGCTAATTGTTGTTCTAAGACATTTTGGTGTTTTTTAATACAGATTGAACCCAAGAGCTGTAGTTTTGAATAAGTTTGAGAAGAAGCTTGTATAGCTAATGTGTAATTGTTGGTGTTCATGCTCTGTGCAAGTATTCTTAGTAGTATATTCTTGCTGTTCACTTCGGGAATAATAGGCTTCCTATTCAACAGTTCAAGAGCTCTTATAGACAGTGCAGGACTAGCCCTCGCTATGGCTAGCTCACTGATGACCTTTGGGAAGAGATTTTGTCTTGCTATGATCAGATAACTTAGTGTATCCTTAGTAAACAGAGTGGAACCCTGTGCAAGGACTAGGAGAAGTCTTTTCGTTCGCTCAGCGTGTGGTACAGAATGGAGGTTATGATGAGCTGCCGCTATCTCCTATACGGTGTGGTGTCCGCCTGATCATCCTCAAGCTTATGGAATTGCAGGTGTTGCTGCATTTTTTTGGTGGACAGGTGGATCGAGCTCTTAGTCTGGATGTGGCCGGCCGAACGGATAGAGTTTTACATGAAGCATTTAGCATTCGCATTGCCCGGCCAGGAGAAGGCATGGCTGCATATTGCGGTTGAGAATATGTATCTCAAGGAGTACAACAGTGACTTTGGTATGTTGCTCGATTGTATTCTTGTAAGAGATTGTTTCTCTGATATTAGTGTTTTGCTTGCCTAAATAGCTTGTAATCCAATCGCAAACAGGCTAGCCTTCAGATATAGACAGTACCTCTAAGAGCTGATGATAATTGAAATTTCCAGTGATCATACTGTAGTAGTGCTGTTGCTGGTGATCGAACCCGGGACACCCAGCAGGAATACTTACCAGTTACCACTATACTTCAACGACTTGTTAATTATTTCATTCAATTATTATAAAGAATGCCAATAAGAAATAGCCTAGTCACGGTTGGTTTGTAGTCGAAAATCGAGACGAAATCAAGTCGTTGTAAATCGAGTCCAATCGAATTGGTGGCGAATTCGGAGTCAAACTGAATTGAAAAGGCCCGATGCGACAACTGTTTGAATTTTTTACAAATCGATGACTCGGTTCGAGTCGAGTCAGCCATGAATCGGTCCAAAACGACTTACATAGAGTCGTTGATTTGGATCAAGTCGAATCTTTGATCCTGTTCAAGTCATCTTATCCCTTTTTCTGGTTTACTTTTTTTTAATTAAGATCTTCTTAATCAAGTGCAATTATTATGAAAGAACAAGTCGAATTGAGTCGAAATCAATTCGTCGAGTACGATTCGGGTTGCGATTTTGTAAGATAGTCGAGTCGAAGTCGAATCGTCCTACCTCGTTCGGTTCGGGTTGTGGTTTTAGAAACTTATTTTACCAAGGAGAATCGAAATTGAATCGTTCTGAACGGTTCGATTAAGGTTTTACATTTTTTGTAAGTCGAAAAAGGTACGAGTCAAAGTCGAACAGAGTCGAGTCGTGGCCAACTCTTGTCTCGACTAGGCATTTCCCTTGGTGCATTTGCCTTACCCTTTGGGGTACAATGTTGATGAAGTTGAAAAACTATCTCACCTTTTAGTTTTAGGTGATTAGGGACTATAGCAAAATGACAATGAAAACTTTTCGCTACTTCTTATTTTAGTGAAGTTGTGGGAATGAAGTTATATTTTCAATGCAACAATACATTTATGGTCAATCTTAGAAATAATGTCTCCGTTTTCTTAAACAGGATAAGGTTGTGGACATCCTGACCTTTTCTGCGCATATAATGCATACGGCTTTGTTTGCTGGAAGCACCCCTTTTGAATGGGTATTACACTCGTTTGTTCTTGATGTTGCATAACTTGCATTTCCCTAATTCCCTTACCCTTTGCCTCCCTTCTTCAATTGCTACAGAAAGTTTTCTCTCTTTCATTTGTAACCAAAAAAAATGTCAGCCGCCCTTATCCACTTAGCCACCATTGCCTTTGCCCCAAATGAACATTCTGTTAGCAAGAACAGATGTTATCACTTACCAGCTTCACCACCACAAACACCAACACAGACACATACACTACCAGCAAACTATACTTCATTCTCATCATCCTATTTCCACAAGCAAAGACCAAACTGTCTAAAACCATTTTCAACTACAAATGACACCACACAACTCACAGTCTCAGACACCAAAAAGATCCCATTTGGCCAATACTTAGCTGAAACACTGAGTTTCTCCAATGAAGAGATACTCGAAGCTACCAAAAGGTTACTAGCAAAAAGGAAAATAAACCTTGATTGGTCACATGACATACTAATATGCAAAGATAATGCAGATAGTATTGTCAGTTATCTCCAAGATGAAAATAACGCATGCAGACTTACTCACTCCCAGGTTAAAATCTTAGTCATTAAGTACCCTTCTGTCCTTAATTCTAACATTGAGAAAGTCGTAAAACCCAAGATCAAAACCCTTCAAGATGCATGCTTTTCTACCACTGAATTAGCTGATATCTTAGCTACAAACCCTGCTTTTTGTTTCGAACGTGACTTAAGCTTTACACTAGGAGCTTTGAGGCAGATTATGGGTAGTGATGTAGGTGTTGTTAAGGTGCTTAAGAAGTTCAAGTGGGGCTCTGTTGGTGATGCAATAACTAACAATCTGATACCTAATTTTCTCATGTTGGAAAATGAGTATGGCATTCCTAGAGAAAAACTGTTGAAATTCCTTGTGTCGAAACCGAGTCCTTTCTTTCGGAGGACTGCGTGGTTGAGAGATATATTGGTTAGGATAGAAGACAAGTGGGGTATTAGTCGAGACTCTGCATACTTCTCCAGTGCAGTTTATGTGTTCTGTAGTAGAGGTGAAGATAACATTAACTCGAAATGTCAAGTGTTTAAGAGTTTCGGGTTTTCTGAAACTGATATTCTGACAATGATTAGGAGCTATCCTAGCTGCCTTGGGCATTCGGAAACTAAGATAAAGAAGTCGTTGAAGTATTGCATGAATGAGCTCGGGTACCATCCTGCTTACATAGCTTCCCGATCTTTGCTGTTGGGTTTTAATGTAGAGAATAGACTGATTCCGAGACAAAGAGTCTTGTCGATTTTGAAGGAGAAACGTCTGGTCAAGGCTTCTTATCAACTACTTACTGCCGCCACTCTTACTGAGGATATGTTTTTCGAAAGGCTTATTTTTCCTTACGAGAAATATGTACCCCAACTCCGTGAATTGTATGTAAATGAGGGAGGAACTGGTGAGGCGCGGTCAGATGAGGCGTCTTGATCGATCTATGTTGCTGCTGAGTGAGGCTTCGCCCTGCTATCTGTAACTGCTTGCTAATGTGTGGGACATTTGATTAGGTAGCTAGGGAATTGGGGGAAATGTAGTGGCTGATTATGCTATGTTTGAGACAGTAGACACTGATTCATGATGTTGCTAATTGTTGTTCAAAGACATTTTGGTGTTTTTTAATACAGATTGAACCCAAGAGCTGTAATTTTGAAGAAGTTTGAGAAGATGCTTGTACAGCTTATGTGTAAATTTTGGTGTTCATGGTTTGTCTATCTATTGTTTGTTAGTAGTATATTATTGCTGTTCATTTCGGGAATAATAGACTTCCTATTCAAGAGTTCAAAAGCTCTTATAGACAGTGCAGGACTAGCCCTCACTATGGCTAGTTCACTGATGACCTTCGGGAATACCTCTAAATAGACTTTACCTTGCTATGATTGGATACTTTGGTGTATATTTATTAAACACAGTGGAACCCTGTGCAAGGACTGGGAGAAGTCTTTTCGTTCGCTGAGCATAAGATGTTAGATTATAAGGATATCTGGCTGCAATTAGTCAGCCTGTGGTACAGAATGGAAGTTAAGATGAGTTGCTGCCGTCTCAGAGCAGTGTGTCCAATTGGCTGGGGAAACTTAAGATCAATGTTGATCCTGCACTTTCTGTTAATCCTCAAGCTCACGGAATTGCAGCTGTTGCTGCATTTTTTTGATAGACAGATGGATCGGAGGCTCGGAGCTCTTGGTCCGGATGGCTAGAGCTTAACATGAAGCGTTCGCATAAGCTAGGAGGAAGGCGTGGCTGCATATTGTGGTTGAGACTAGGTGCTTCAAGGAGTACAATGCCTGACAGAGTTTCTGCTAGTCTGCTACTGGCTCTGATTTTGGGTGTGTTGCTAGATTGTATTTGTCTAAGAGATAGTTCCTCTGATATTAGTGTTTTGCTTGCCTGAATAGGTTGTAATCCAAATCGCAAACAAGCTAGCTAGGCCTTCTAGATTTAGTGTCAGTTCCAATCAATCAATCAAGTTGGAAATAAAAAATGGAGCATAAGCAATATCACGAAACTCTTCACACACTGACTGCAGTTTGCAACAAAGCAGTAATTTATTTAAGGAAACCATAATAAAAAAGCGCCGCTGCCGGGGATCGAACCCGGGTCACCCGCGTGACAGGCGGGAATACTTACCACTATACTACAACGACTTGTTGATAAACTTTAATCAAAAACATTTATAGATTGGGTGTCAGACAAATCATTCCGACAGCCTTACCAATATAAGCTTCAAACTTGTCTGTGACTGTAAATATATACGGAGTAAAATGGGCGTACTTAACAATTCGTTCTGTGCTTGAAAAATGTATTTGATTTATCACAAAAATTAGCAATGAGGTTGATAATGCGAGGAAGTTACCCCATTCAAGTTTATGCTTATTGGTGGGATATTTTGTTTTGGTTGGAAGTCCTTAGTATGTTTTTATCCAACATATTATGATTTGTCTTCAGAGGTATACAAACAATATTGAAACATCTTACTTTGAAAGCTGATCATCTGAAGGCGTCTCGTCTCGTTTATTACCACTTATTGGATTTTGACAGTCACTACTTACTAGGCTAGTGCCGTGATTATTCCCAATACAAGTGAGGAAAATTCTAAGCCTGTGTCGAGTTCTACAGATTATACAACTCTATACCTTACGATGCTTCTAAGAGTAGTATAGGATCCTTTACAAGGGATTTCACCAGACTATTCTTTCATTACTTCCGTAAACTTTCTTCATTGTCGCGCCTCTGAGTGATAAGATGTTACCCAAGAGTAGCAAGGAAATGGTCCAAGCTTCCGACATCAATGTGGCCTCTATTTACGTAACTGGGGTAGGAGTTTGAATTGAAGCTCCTACAGTGTCCTGCACACAGCAGAAAGCAAAATTACTTATGGTGCAAATACGTTTCAGTTTTCATATTTCCCAAAAGACATAGAAGTTCAGAGGGGGATGGGGAATATCAAACTATTAATACAATTATTCATTTCAAATCAACCAAGTTTCCTTCCTAACCATCTCCCGCCCTCCTCCCTAGATTTATACAAGGTTACAACTTTCAGAGAACAAAGTAGTGGCTTCAGGAACAAACAAAAAAGGTGGGGAAATGGTTCGGCATTCTCACAAATCATTAGGACATTGAAATGAATGAAATTCTATGAATCTCTGCTTTTTGGGTACCCATGTTACACATCAAGTTGCATTTGCAGAAACCAGCTGGCAAAGGGCTGCTATTCCTGGTAATTTTGTTCATTTACCATATATCCTTTTCGGCCATCTCTTAATGAGTTAGGACATAGTTCTTGTGCCTCTATTTGATACACAGAAGTCTCACCATCAGTAGGTTGAACTGGTAGGTTGATCATAAATGTTTGATTGTTCATATTTACAAGCTGATCTCATATAGATGCATTAAAGATGAACTGATTATGTCTGCCTGATACCCACCTCTACGACCCAAGAATTTCTGCTACTTTTTAATGCTAATGAACCAAAATTTATAAAGAAAAGCAAACTAACACGAAGTGATCAAGAAGTACTTCACATACCACATTTTTGTCCTTTATTATGTCATTTTCAAAGAGCAGAACCCTGCCATTTCATGCGTAACAGCTGCAGATTGCCTTTGGTTTTCAACACGCTGCAGCTGAGATGACAACTGTAGCAAATCAATTGTAGCACTATCTTCACATTGCAAACCACCCTTGATGCTCATAAATTCAGAACCTTGGATAGTGCCGTCAGTAAAATCAGACTTGACAGCATCATCATTTTCAAACATTGTCATGGCATTGAGGTAACTTCTCTTAGCAGATCGAATTCTGCAAGAATACCCCTGAGTTCCATTTGTTGGACTTGCTGCGGTACCTCCATGTAGCTTTTGAGACACTTCACTCATACTATAGTGAGGACTACTGCTAGGAGTAACCAAGGGGTGACTACCTGATGAGTGACCTGTATATTTTGCTGATTGAGATGACAGAAGAGAGAGAGCAAAACCGGACTCGGATATGCCTGGCAATCGTTGAACGGTTGATGCTGAGTCAAAATTTATCAAGTCTTCATTTCCAAATGACATTTTCGGGATCAATGAACGTGAAACTACCTCGTTTAGATAGTTGTTCTCACTGAAAACAGTTCCTGACCCGCTTCTATTGGTATTGTCAGATATATAAGTAAGTTGTTTCCCAAAAAGATAAGGACTCATGGTTTTTTCATTAGTGCAAGTATTCGACAGATTTTGGTCGCTATCTAGTCCATCTTCAACTTTTATATGTCTTCCCCAACCATTTGTTTCATTTTGCATATGGGCATCACTCGTCGACAGTCTTTCTTTGGAAATTATAGATGTTCCAGCTAATGTGGTTCCCTGGAACTTGCTTCCGACAAAGCCTGTAAGAATTAACAAATATCCTCACAGTAAGGAATTTAGAGAACAAAACTACACAAGCACAAGTTACTCCAGAAAAGCATCACACAAGTATGTTTGTTTATCCAGTGGTTCCTCAGAGACACTAGTACCATGAAATTTGGAACACTTATTCAGTCTGACACACAGTACTTCACTATTTACATATAAGGAAGACTACTCTTATTATTTAGCCACATAGCGGGTGGTAGATTACCAGAGAGAATAGGCTACTTTCATCCTTTATCAGAGAAACTACCATGAAGTGAGCAGAAGTTTGTGTATTATTTAGACACATATTTAGCTAATATGCACTTTTCATGCATATGAAGTTCATTTCTCCTCATTTAACGTTTGATATTTTTATTTGATTTTTAATCTTCGAATTCATATCATAACCAAAATATGCGCCCCACTGGGAAAGCGCAGCTTCAACATTAAAGGAAATAGTAGAAAGGGATAAAACCACCATACAAGAGCTGTTACACATATCAGGTTCTCAAAAATAGTAGTCATACAAGAAAATCATTGATATGACTAAAAAAATGCAGCATGCAAGCCTTGAGGTGCAACAAAGCTTGCAGTTACAAAGAACACATGAACAAAAGGACTGCAAGAAAATGTGCATAGACGAAAACCATCAGACTTAGTCCGGACTATTTAAAGGCGTTCAACTCAAATAGGATTCTCTCCAAGGCAGTAACTCGAAAGCATTATCCATTGTGACCTTAATTTAAGACAAAATAAAAAACAGGATGAACCACACCAGCTGAAAAGACAAATTTAGTCTCAAAGACCTTCAGTAAATTCTTTTGAGTTTTTTCTCTATTCTTTTACCAAGGTAGCGCTGTTGATAAAAATGAGTAGGATTTTGTGAAGAATCTGTAATTCTACACAACTGATTGAGAAAAAAGTAAGATAAACAACCAAAAGGTTTATGGGGATGGCCTGTAAGTCCACTGTCCACCACATTGAAGGTGACCGAGATTCACGCAATTAACATGCAAAGACACGAACAGAGCCCTAAAACAAAGAGTTCATTATCTTCCTGGATACTGGGGGTATTTTTTTTCTGACAGAGCAGGCCACCAATAAGCTGACTGCAGTAGAACGTACAACAACAACAACAACAGTAAACCAGATTAAACCTCGGTAAAGTCTGAGCGGACCTACACCGATAATTAGATTGTGTGGTTACCATACAGCTGTTGTGCAGTAGCTGGATTCCAAAATTTTCTATTACACTACAATAAGATGCCATATCAATGAAGTTGGCTTTTTCATTACCTGAGTATGGCTGAAGCAGTCTGCCGGTTTGGTTACTAGTAAAGCTAACTTGAGGTTTCCTCCTTCGCTCATTATGCCCGGCAAGGCGTTTACGACAGCTACGCTTACCATCATCAAATTCAGCCAGCAAATGAAACCTGGATAATCATGAGATCGTATTAGCTACCGCACCATAAAATGGCACTTCTTCTTCTAGCATATTTAGTTGCTCACTATCCTGAAAATGTTTTTTAAAATGACAAGTTCATCAAAAAAAACAAGAAAGTAAGAAAGACGAGCTCTGGTAAAAGCCAGGGTACCTGCAATTATATAGGAAGTATGATAGTACATATCAGAAATAAGGTGATATATCAACTGTGGAGAACTTTAATTTGGATCGAAATCAACACTGGTTACAAACTTACAACTAACCAAATCACTTTGCAGTTTTACTCCACAATATGTCTAACATTGAAATAATGATGGGGCTACATCTGGTACCAGAAAGGAAAAGAAAAGGCTGTGAGCTTCCTTTCTGAGTATACTAATACGAGTACAATACTCTAAATTAATTAAAGTTCCAATTCACAGAATTCAAACAAAAAGTTTTCAGATGTTTTGGAATAAGCAAAATATTGAAGAGAGCCACTTAAACAGAATGAAAAACACCAACCTACTACATTGCTGACAAAACCTTTGCTCAATGCCATTAACAACAACTTTAGCACTCTTGGAATGAGCTTCACAAACTTTATGCCTCTTGTGGTAATCTTTGGACGAGCTAAGATCTTTATTGCATCCATAAACTTGGCAATATACACTCTGAGAGCTCAAGCTAGATACCCGAGGCCGCTTTGCTGGCTTCGGAGACTCTGATGAGGACAACATTGGAGCTGATCCAGATAAACCAGAATTCATGTTATCACCAAATCCACCCAATTTCAAGTCAATCAGTGATGATTCTCGACTATTCGACTCCACCACCGAGCTTGAGGGTTTAGAACTAGATTCCTCATCCCCAAAAATGACATTAGAAGTAACCACACTAGAACAGACAATCCCTCCAACATTAGCATTGGTGTTTACCAAATTCTTAACTGAACCAAGGGCACAAAGCTTTCTCACAGTTTCTGTACAACCCTCATCGGAAAACCCGGGATTTTCGACAGATTGTTGGCCAAGGACCACAGCACTATCATCATAACTAAACCCCAAGACTACATTTTTAGTTCTAATAATTGAATCCGACAAAAACATTGTTTCATTCAGGACATAACTCTTCTCCAGGTCATCAAAGCACCAAGACTCCATAGCATACAACAGTTCAGAAAATCCCAATTAGGCAATAACTACAGAACCCATAAAATTCTTCTTTAGTTCCTGAAACTAAGGTTAAGTCCATCCAAAAATTATGCCTCAAAGATGAGAACTTTGACAAACTGGCAAACACCATCATATCATCATCATCTAACACCAACTTACACAAAAAAAATTACACCATAAATGTGAAAACTAACACCACACTGAAATTCATCAAAAACCCCATCAAGGAAAATGAAAAACCCACATAGCCAACTAAATTCAGTGCACATTAACTCAAGATAAGCTGGCAGATCACATGATCAATGCAGACAATAACAATAAATATATGGTAGCTTAAAATAAACTAACTGAAGTAACATGCAAACTATAAACTTTGCCTGCAGGAAAAGGGAGATATTACCAAGCAAAGTAAGATGATATCAATGATCAAGCAAAGCAAGAAGGCTAATGTATTTATCTTTTTTTCCTTTTGGGTATGTTGTAACTTGTAAGTGTCTGAACAAGCTTGATAGTGAAGAGGAGCTTTATGGAAACTTTTCTTTGTAGCTTTTTCTTTGTTGGCTGTGTGTGAAGAAAAGAAGTCTTCTGAGGTGTTCAGTATTCAGTAAAGCTTATCAGCTGAGTTGAGCTGAGCTTAGTGTAGTTTTGGACTTTTGGATATACTTTTCCACACTTGTGTTCTGTTAGTTGATTATTGTCCCCAGGTATTTGGAAGTTTGGGTTGTGTAAATACCAAGAAAAAGGAAGGAAAAAAAAGAGGAAAAAGGACAATTAATAATATTAAATACATAAATATTTTGTTAGGTGTTGGAATAAATGGATAATGAAGCATGAGTCTAGGAATGTGATGTATATATTGCTTTATTTTATTAGTAAGGTTAATTTGGTTTTTTAACACTCCTATTAGTTTTGTATCATTTTTATTGAATGATTTGCCAAAATGGTGTGGAATTAGATTTTAATTCCTTGTTTAGGTTCGTTTTGAAATTATTTCCACACATGGTGTCCATGTAGGATTGGACAACTCCAAACCAAAACTTTT
>ONZK01001924.1:29930-40530 GCA_900322385.1 Pharnaceum exiguum | reverse complement strand
TTGAGGATGTGGAAAGGTAGCGAATTGGCCATTTTACCCTTACTGTAACTTGTTTTATCATCATATTTTATAGTTTCTTAATTATCAATTCCATTTTCCTTTTCTTAAAAAAAGTAAAAAAATATGATGCAAAACGAGTTTCTGTAAGGGTAAAATGGCAAATTCGAAGCCTTTCCACATCCCCAGCCAATCAGAGTATGACACATCATCACACTTAACAGAAAAACGTAACGGCGTTAGAACAGGTACCCATATTGGTACAATGTTGAAAGTTCAGGTACCCTTTTTGACATATTGAATAAGTGAGACCCCAAATTGGTATTATACTATAGGCAAGGTACCTAAAATGGTATTTTTCCATTTATTTATGTACCACTTCAATATCACCCGTTCGTGGTTTATTAATGTATTAACAAAATTTATTAACGCATTGGTATACCGTTTGAAACACCAAATCGCCTTTGACAAGGTTAAACTATGAAAGTATGGTTGGTGTTTAATGTTTCATTGTTGTTGTTTTTTCTCTTCTTCTTGTTTTGCTCTTACCATGCGGACGTCTTATTGGATTTTAGGTTTTAGCTTTTAAAAAGAAAGATGAGGTGTAATATATTTTTCTTTTAGAAGAAAATAAAAATAAACAAGCTTTGGTGAAGACATCAAAGGGAATTGCTTACAATAATATATGTCTGATTCTCATTAATTACATATTTCTTGTTTTTTATCTTTTATTTTAAGTTGCCTTTTAATATTACTTTTTAGAAAAATAAAAATATCTTGAATAAAATATATTATAATATATATTCTGTAAACAAATAAAAAGTATTGACCAAAATATGAAAATAAGAGAGAGATCAATCAATGAATTCTGATACATTGTCTTGTTTAATCGACTTAGCGAATTATGCTATTAAGTTGGAAAAAAATTGTAAAAGAAAGAAGAATGATGGCATTGCTATCAGGGCAGAACTAAGTACAAATGATCAAGTTATTGCTCAAAGCTTCTTACTATCAGTCTTCAATTTTGGCTAATTGGATTCAGAAATATTATCCGTATACAAGTATCATATGGACAGCTCTGCTGATCTAAAATCTAATGTCGCATGGCTTTGGAGACTTATTATCCATACTAGAGATCAACTCATATAGTGAAAGCTGGTTCACTCAGAGAAGCTCAAAGGTTATTTGCCTCACGGACTATTAATAACCAATTCAATACAGGTATGGTCTATAATTAACTACTTCAATAGCCTGAATAGATTGAGTTTTTGGAAAAATACTGTATGGGACTCGATTGTTATGCATAGGTTGTGTGTTACTACTATGCCAGTTGTCTATGATTGTCTTAAAACTCAAAACAACCTGATGAAGAGAGGAAACTATTTATTGCATAATTGAACTATATAGATTGGTGACAAGTTGATAACCAATCAAGCACACACGTACATTTTCAAATGGCATATGCATTAATTCAAGGGCGCGGCGTCCCCCAAATTATAGGGGCCCCGTGCAAAAATAAATTTAAGGCCCCATAAGGTAAATAGATGATTAAATATATTTATATTAAAATCACTTGCTCAGCAAAGGGAAAACTAAAGAATATACAATGAGGTCCAAATAATGTTAAAAGAACATGCAGTCGGCAAGAACTGATCCCACGACCCCAATTTGATTTGGCCAAAAATTGTCAAGATTAACCAACTATGTTAGGCAATTACAATATAGGTTTATGTTGCTTTTTTACTTTATTATGTTGAATATATGAAAAAATTGGCCCTTTTATAGCACGGGACCTGTGCGAGTGTATCATGTGAACATACTAAAAGACGCCTCTGTGCATTATGCAATAGCATGGGACGATAGGGCAATAGGAGCATCGTTGAAGCTCTTCGGGGTGGTAGGGCTTATGTATGATAATAGGTGGTTTTCAAGGTGGACCAATGGTCGAAATCGGCGACATTGGCAGTTGTTTTTGTGCGCGCTGGTGAATTAGTAGGGACAAGGAGTTAGGTTGAAATAATGGACAAATTAAGGGTGTGAGTGAAGTTGTGAACTTATGATGGTGGGCAGTGCCAAATTGCCCAAGGCAGCAACAATGGAAACTGCAACATCCAGGGTGACACAGAACTAATTGTTGATCACGACTGCTCGATATTGACCAATTAACAGAAGTACCAGACCAAATGCTCATACAACTCTTTTATCGAGTGTTAACGAAGTTGTCTCCTCTACCGAAACAAATGTAAACTGCATAATTTAGCTTCTAAATTACAATACACCGTAGTACTTAACGAGATTTTCAATTCTACCAAAACGTGAAACAAAAATTACTTTACGAGTAACTACAGTTCTGCACTCTGTACGTCATAATCAACAAAGTATGAACTATTTTTACTCTTACATACTTTATTTTTTTTAAAAAAAAATATAATCTGGAATAGAGGAAGAGCAAGCTTTTTGCAAGTACCTTCAAAAAGAAAAATCAATCTATTATCTGTACATTCCTCGAATGCATATTCCGACGATGTTTGCATTAGAATTCTATCACTAGTCACCCAAAAAATTGCATACCTCGTATATGTCTTCCCAAATTGCCTTTGAATTAATTAGTTGTCTACCTTGAATTAAATTGGTCCAAACTTTGGTCAGGGGTATAGGTTGATGAGAAGTGAATTCGATCGTTTAATTTGCTACGCATATTTCCTTTGGCAGTAATTCACTGGACCAAAAATCAACTCTGAGGATTCACATGGGCTTTGGTCCCTTGTGTCAAATTGACGTCTCGATTTCAATATTCATGAAGATACTACCTACTTGTTCTTTCTAATTAATTTCGGCTTTTGCATTTACACAATTATTCCCATACTTTCTTTGGTTGTAGCTCCATTCTCACCGATTTTATCACCTCCTTTTACAAAAAAAACATGACTTTTTGCATCCAGGAAAAAAAGTATTTGCCCTTGCACTAGCTAGATCACTTATAATAAAAGAAGCGCGATTCTATTGGTTTGATGTAACCAAATTAAAACTAGTTTTAATAGGGCATTACAACACAATATGATTAACACCTTTTAAATGTTATTAATCAGTACCTTAAGTTGTCTTCTTGTTGTCCTGCACATTACAAACATGAACACCTCCCCAAGAAAGCTATGTCAAGATTAATGTTGATACCGTTGTGCTTGGTCATTTAACAAGTACGAGTTGTATCATGAGTAACTATAATAGTGATGCAACAACAACACCAACAACACAGTATAATCCCATTTTTAATGGGGTACTGAGAAGGTTTGATGTACGCAGACAACACAACATTACCCCGAAAGAGACGGTTTTAAGAATGATGACCCATGAAAAACTTTTATGAAAACCTCGATCTATTAGTGGAACCAGTGATCGTAAAGGCGAAGGCAACGAAATTCGAGCTCAATTTGACAGTGCAACATGGAGCTACGCTTATATAATTGGAGAATGATAGTTTGGAACTAATACAATCTTCCAATAAGGGTGTTCAAGAATTGTCTTGTGTCTCGTATGCTGTTAAATTGGACCCAAGGCGAGGTGTTATAAACTTGTGAGGATCCAAATCAAAACCAGTTGGCAATGAGTGGAGGGCACCCACTCATACCATGTTAAATTGGGCCCAAGGTGAGGTGTTAAGCTTGTGAGGATCCAGCTCAAAATCGATTGGCAATGAGTAGAGTGCATCAACTCACATATATACACCTCAAGACCACTACAAATGAGTAATGTGGGACACAAACCACCACATATTTCAACATATGCTTGCACATATATTCTCACATGTTTATTCTCCGTATGTAGGTCATGATTTCAAGATAGTATTGTGCAGAATTTTGGCTTAATGGGTGAATAAACCCCCACTATTTTCATAATTTAAAAAAAAAAACACTTAACATTACAGGTCGTTTCTTTCCAAATGAGAACTTTTTTTTAGGTAGACCCTTTTTTTTTTGGTCTAACCTGGGGGCTGAAGCCCCGTTTTGTACCGTTGTAACTTAAATTGGGCCTGTTTGGACATGATTTATGATGCTCCAATGTCATTTGCTCATGCGATGGCGAATACGCTGTGCGGCCGTGTCAGACTTGACGTTCGGTTAGCAAGTGGACTGTAAGATAGTAGGGCTTCGCATTCACAGGTAGATACAATGCCTTCTTCGTGAGCCCACTCGTTTACTGTACAAATTTCCACCTTTCTCCACAACGAGGAACCAAGCTTCTTCTTTTTTTTTTTCCATGTCGGGTTCCACATAGTTTCACTCCGACTTCATCCATACCTGACCCAAAGTCACACACTTAGCTATGGTGGCTTTCTTTAGTTTCTAGACTCTAGTGAAACTACAGTAGTTGATGACTCAAGACGAACTTTTTTTTTTCTAGGTTAGGGTGTGTTTTGATCGAGTGAAAAGATCTTAAATGTAACTGAATTGGAAAAAAAACTGAAAACAACTAAAATTATAACTAAAACTAAACTAAAGTAAAAAAAACTGAAAAAATCTGAACTGTAACACTACCGACGAACAAAACACAACTTAATCCAGTTTTTTTTTTAATTCAATTGCAATTAAACAAAAACACATCCTTAGAGACAAGGAGGCCGGCTATTCATTTCAATCTAGTAGCCAATAATGTAAATACCGTATCGTCCACTTAGCTGGCCAAAACGGCCAACATGATCATGTGATTGTTCCTATGATAATGTCTTGTGACTTGTGAGATCATATTTTTCACGTGCTGTGTTGAGAAGCCACGTTCTGTATAATTTTCTCCCTGGGATGTTGACTTTTGTTGATCTATCACGCCATCACGGAAATCCTGATTCACGACTTCACGTATATCATAGAATAGAGTCATAGCGATTTGTGTAGTCAACTAGTGACTAGTGGTGCATGTTCTGGTGCAATTATGTCATCTACTTGTTGCATTCCCTTTCAAATGTGATCGATCTATATATATATGACATCGATATCATTGAGTTCGTTCCTTTTCTCTTTAGGATTGAAGTTCATAAACTGTAACGTTCGATAATTTTGTTACTAGTATGATTTTTTTTCGGTTAAAAATTCTCTTATGATTTTAAAAGTTAAAGAATTCATAAGTTCAACTGAATTTCATTTTAAGAAAGAGGGGCTTGCTCGGTTCATTGACTCATTTATAGGATATATTTATTATTAGTAGGAAATTGGCAATTGCAGTCTCCAATTGCAGTCAAGTTAAGTTCCCTATAGTTATCCTTTTTGAATGAAATGAACCTAAATGGTGGCTTGATGAGTTGATGGCTCACGGCCTCACGCGATTTGTATGATTGTTTGTTGAGTAAGGTACTTATGCGTTATGAAATTGACAAAAGATAATATATTTTTTTACCAAAAGAAAAAAAACAGAAGATAATTTATTTTGATCGGTCAATTACGTATTGTGAGTGTGATAACGCATTACATATATTTCATGCGCAGTCCAATCAATAATTTTTCACTTTCAGCTGCTGCCCATCATGAATTTTGATCATGACAACGCCCCAAAGGCTAGCCATTAAACAACAAGTATACGCATATAAAAAAAGTCCTTTGATCAATCTTTTCCAAAATAATGTGTCGGTAGCTCTTGTGGCAAACTTTTTAGGAGTGCTAGTCTACTTGGCTGCTTGCAGCAACATCAGTTTATGTCTTTAGGAGCATTTTTCGTCAACTAAAGGAAACACAGACAACTTAGTTGTTGTTTGAAATCATTTTTAACTTTAGTTTTTTTTGTTAAAAAAAATAAAAGCCAGTTTTTGAATATCATAAAAGGGAAAAAAAATGTGTGAAGGCGTTTCATATATAAGATTGGGTATTAATGACCCATCGCTAATACAATAACGACCCATCGGCTACACTATAATAACCCCTTAACTACACAATAATGACCCCAACTCAGTCTCATATATAAAATGGGTTTACATAAATTTTTCTCATCATAAAAAGTAATTTTTGAATTCCTTTGGTCAGTTTCGAATATCATAAAAACATTTTCAAGACCAAATGATTTTAGAAAAAACTACATTATCACTAAGTTGATATAAAATTAAAACTCAAAAATCTCAAACATGACCTTTTTTTTTGAAAGTTAGACATATTGGCATAGGGGTTTAATTTTACAGGATTGAAGACATATGGGTTTTGCCACATTGTAATTGTATATACGACACTCGAACTAGGCTACATTGTTGTGTGTTTTGTTTATATCGTTAGTTATTGCCATAGTTAAGCTTAATTTCACTTTTCTTGTAAAAAGTAGTTATGAACTTCATCATCAACTGCATTTAAATTTATTTATTTTTTTCCAAATTAGTTTAATTTCAGAAGAAAAAAACAATCATTTTCTGTTTCACAATGAATAATTGGAACAAGGAATTTATCTTTGTCATTTTTCATTAGACTAGAAAAAAGAATATTCCGTGAAGAACTGATCGACCTATCTCTAACTTCAACTATGTTTTGTGCATCTTTATTATTATAGTTCATTTCAGTGTATTTCAGCTTTTTATAGTTGTAGGATAATAATTTTAATTGCATTTAGTTTTTTCACTAATGTTCATTTTCTTTCAAATAGTTTCAGTTGAGTTCAATTTTTCCCATTTAAGTTCAATTTCATTTTATATCTTTAATTCTTTATAAACAAATAAAACACACCGTTCTTAAGTTCTTATAATGTGTAATTAACCGGAGATATAAACGTATGGAGTCTATTTCAACTATATCATTCTTAGACTACACAAATTCAAATTATTGCAAATTCAACCTCACGGAAGTCCATAGAACATTAACATAAATTAAAAATGCAGAATACACGTGTCAATCCGGGTGAGTGGGAGCCGCATTTTCTCCAACGGTTTATCAGATGTTTTCAGCTGTCTTGTACGGACGCACGGGCCATCTTTTCTGGCATATTGTACGGACACTCATGAGTCATGGACGAGCAATTCTAAGTAGTCGATAGTAGTACTGTGTGCACTGTGCATACTGCAGAGGTACAAATTTAAGAACTAACTAGCACACTGCAGAGGTACAAATTAGAATCAACCAATACTTATAAGTTATAGGAAAACACGTTAAACGTCTCCTGATATTTTTGCTGACATGCTTTGATCGAATGCTAAAAGAAATGTAATTATTGATTATTTTTTTGGAGAACAATTATTGTAACTGCTAACCCCTTTTTGTTTATGAAGAGCGCTACTAGCTTTTGACCCTTTGGTCAATGAAATGTACTTCATTATATGGTAGTATGGTACCAATGTTAAAAGAGAGGCAACATATAGTACAATGGTGACTTGATATTACCAAAGTTTTAATGGTAGACTACTTCAACAATAGTGACTATTGGAGAATGCTAGAGTAAGTCGGTGGGTCGGAAACCCGGTAGTGTAATTGTGCCTTCTCTCACTAAAAATAACAAACTACCCCTCTTAAGTTCTAGAAAGAGATAGAGTGAAAATTTGGTGGGTCGTTGACCCGGAGTGTTTTCCGTGACTATTGAGTATATATCACTTTTCACTGTCAATTTCATGGGAAATAGAATGCCTCAATCAAAGTATTGAATACATTTTATCGGGACCAGTTTTCAGGACCAGTCATCTTTTTTTATCAACAGTAGTTTATGGGACCAATCTAAATAGAGATGAAACCTATATGACAGTGTATATATTGAGTACAGTCAATTTAGATAGCGATTCTTGTCGAATGAATTTATTCTCTCTCTATTTGTCTTTTTCATGCTACGCTTTAAATGTTTGTCATTACTTATGAAACTTGATAATCGACTAATCAATATTAGACTGAGAGTTGTTATATGTTAATATGTTGCCTTTTAACTTTGAACTAGAGTATTAAGACCTTAGCCAACATCTACTTTAGATACTTAAATGTATGGCTCTATTTGGTTGCAAGCCAATCAATTGCTCCCACAGCTTAAATAGATCTTGACAATCACTATTATTTTTGTAAAAAATGTGTGGTTCATATTGCATATCTGAATTTTTATTTATATATCTTACTGGTGAGCACGAATTTTCTAAGTTCATTTGTAGGATAGCCACTAAATATTACATCAAAAGTCAGGTCGGCAATTCTTTGGTACACCGGGTTATATCTTACTAATAATAAATGCAACGACTAATGCATCAAAAAGATGACTAGTGATATATGTTGTAATACTTTGTAAAAAACATCTGATACACCGAGTGTACCAAAGAATTGGAGATTAACAGTAGCTAACTTACTAACATGAAATATCTCCCCCTCCCAAACAAAAATACAAAAATTTCTACCACAACTTTTTAGTTTTCTTTTCCATCTGTTCCCAAAAAAAATAAATTTACTCATCCTCTTGTTTAAACACTTTGTGTGGTTAATATAATCAATTTTGCCTTTTGTGGATCTCAAGTCTCAACTATACAACTCCATTAGATAAACCTCATTGGAAAAGAAGTTTAAGGCTAAACACTTTAAAGGACTGATGGAGTAAAATACCACATGTCAATACAGCGATCATGTTTTATTCCTAGTCTCCATATAGTCGGTGCTTTATTCAACAAAACAAGGCCGTAATAAGAGAGATTTGGTTCATCAATCGTCCATTAAAGGCTTACCTCCGTACTGCAAGCCAAAACTAGCATTGGAGATAACTACACTTTGAACCCGGTCAAATGTCCTTCCCTGGGTACTTAAATAGTTAGATTTACTTAGACAATATCTTACTTAGATATACAAGAGAAGCAATAACCCGTTACTGTCTTTTCTCTTTCAACTTTCAAGCACCACTCGTTTTCTTCTTTGGTGGAAAAAAATGGTTGGAGAGATACAGTCAGTTTTGCCTATATTCGATAGCTTTTAGGACATTAGGCTATTCAGCACCAACTTCAGTTGTTTGGCTACAAAAGGATACAAAATATAAGCTATATCTTCCAAACTGTTTGATATATTCGATTTCTGGGATACGCACGATCTACTTAACTTTCCAACTTTATGCTGCTATTGCAAACTTCACTAGAGTATACGTACTACTCGACTACTCGTACTACTTAAGGGAAGCGCCATTTATATAAGCACTCTACCTTCGGGCCATTTTCTGCTTGGCCTTGGGATTGAATTGAACATGGTTGAACTGAATTTTTTTAGGGCATCTAGTTGAACTTTATTAATAAGTTCCGTTAAAGTGAATAACAACCCAATACAAATCTTTAACGAGTATATGTACTAGCAACCTTCCAAGTACAATGCTGCAAATTACAATGAAAGTCAGTGAATGTCATTGAGGTGTGAAAAAACTTAGGATGATCTTCTTGTTTTACTTATTGTTTCCTCAGAGGAGAGGCCGGCATATATACAATATTAGGATCGGTGAATGTGCTGACCTTGATTTCTTTTGCAGTCATAGCACACAAGTGTAGGCGTACATTGTGTAACACTTATTTTATCTGTGATGACAAACCTCATTATCCGTCAGGACGGATATTAGAATTTTTAATATATGTGCCGACAATTTTTAATATCTGTGATGACAAACTATATTATTCGTCACGACAGATTTGAAACCTGTGGTGACAGATAGGAGGTTAGGGCGGTAATGGGGAGGAGAGGGTACGGTAGGACGGTAAAAGGGGAGTCGAGAGTCGGTCCAAGATAGGATGGGGGAGAGGGGAGTCTGCCCAAGGTATCGGACCGAAAAGGGATGGGGAAAAGGACCGGATATTCTTTTTAAGAAAAAAAAAAATTACGTGGTCCATAATACATGCCTGCATTTTGTGTGATATGACTGGAAAAAAAAATCGGTTAGATTAAATTCTAATATTAGTATAGGTGCACAAATTAAAACATATTGATATATATGTATATGTATTTGGTTTAAAGGGAGGCATGAGACTGGTGGGGATTGAGCCCCTCAACTTAAGGGTTAAATGTGTGCTCTACAACACTTAAGCAACTCTCTGTTCTCAAACATACCGGTACATACAATGTATTCGTTTTCTGCTCGCATTTGCTAAATTGGGTAAAACTCTCAGATTTAGTAAAAAAAATTGATGCTTTAGCAAGCATGCATCCTACTACAAGTGTGAGACTACCACTAATGAAGTAATGAGCCACAAATCGTGATCATTTACTTGAGCTCGCAACCAAGGACTTGTAAACATCTGAGTTTTACTATGTGAAACGTCTGTCACTCAATGCACTTGTCAAGCGATTCTAAAGCGACATAAGCGTAGGGACTAGGGAGGGAGCATCAAGATATTGACCACTGTCGTTTTATTAATCATTTCAGATAAACTGGTAAAACTTCTCATTCGAATTAAAATTGGCGAAATTTCTAGGAATAATCCCTATTTGGGCCGATTATCCCAAAATAATCTCAACTTTAAAAATTGTTGGGAATATCTCTACTTGGACCATTGTAGCCCGAAACGATCTGATTAAGTTTTTTCAACAATTTTTTTGATAAATTAAACCTTACTTAAGCCATCAATTTTAATTTTGACTATGAAATACATTAATTCTAATGAATATATGCATAGCCAAAGTTTTTATTTTACATTTTGACATATTTT
>ONZK01001924.1:13599-29528 GCA_900322385.1 Pharnaceum exiguum | reverse complement strand
ATTTCTGGGCTACAAGGGTACAAGTAGGGATTATTCCCAGTAGTTTTTGAAGTTGGGATTATTTTGGGATAATCGGCCCAAGTAGGGATTATTCCCAACAATTTTGCCAATTAAAAATCCCCAAGAACAACAAAATTTCAATTCTTGAGATTTTTCAAGTGTGTATATTAGAAATCTAATTGGCGTAGCTAAAGATATTACTCTACTTGACAAATAAATCTCTACAACAACAATAACAACAACGGAGTGTAAATCTCCATTCAATGGGGTTGTTTGGAGTCATGATGTACGCAACCTTACCCCTGTTTAAGTTAATATTTAAGTAGTAACAAATACAATTTTAGTAATTTAATATCTAGTACATTTTATAAATTTATATTATTTTTCTTAAAAAAGTGAGATTGTCATAATTAAGGTTGGCTCGCATCTGGCTCGAGCTCGGTACGATTTTAAAACGAGCCAAGCTCGAGCCTCATGTTTTCCGGCCCCTCGAGCTTTGTGTTGAACCCGAACCGTGCCTTAGGATAGGCAAGCCGTGCCCGAGCCCTAAGCGGCTTGAGCTCAACTCGACTTATTTACACCCCTAGTACTGTCAATTGATTTTAGGTTAGAATCTTATATCGTGCCTCATTAAATTTAAACATTAACATGCTCGAGAATTCAAGTACTAGGACCAAGAGCAAGAAGAGGGCTGAACCGTCAAGACTACAGTTTTGTTCTTATGATGTCACTCGTGACCTTTTGTATGGGAAGCTCATCGATGACTGAAGTGAAAGCATAGTACTCTTGAAGTCATGGGGCAATCCGTAGAGATGTACTATTCGTTACATATAATTACGAAATTTTGTTAACTAAAGAGTGGTACCAAACTACCAGAGGTTCACAAGCTCAGAGCAAGGCTGGGCTAACAGTTCGGAGATAGTGATCTTCACATGGACTTATTAGTTATTATCGCTATTTGATAGTGATACTGGACCTTATTGTTTGGGGTTGGCTTGATGCTTGTAGCTGGGCTGTATAATTGTTATGCTTTTCAACTGGAAATTTCTTTCTGTCAAATTGACGACATCACGGGGCACACGGCTAGTGTTCGAAAATTCAGCTATATTTTACTTTTCTTTATACGTGCATTGCCCTACATTATTCTTCCTGTCTGCTACTCTAGGCCATCAATGTAAGTTTGTAACGGATGATATTTTTATCTTCGATCTGTGTACAAGGCATATGGGTCTATAAAGAGACGGGAATTTGAGAATCATAGCTTACCATAAGCGAACAGTTCCTTAGACTTTACAATCAAATCAAGCATGTAAATCATATAGCTTAATTAAGCATACTAGTATCCCTTATCCGCGAGCAGCTAATTTTTTAGCTAATTATGGCCCCTGCATAAAGTGTCGTCGTAATGGTATGTCGGTGTTACAGTTTGGATTTCTCAATCAAATAAAATTGAACTAATTTAAGCTAGCTTCATGCCTTCATCTATAAAAGGAAAAGTTTTCTCTATCCGCGGCTCTAATGGCTAATGCTCTTCTATTCCCTCAGTTTCATTGTTGAAAACTCTACCTCTTTTATTATTTTCATAGATGATAAGTCCAAAATTGGTTTAGTACGTAATTTATTTAAACTAATTTTCTTAAAGGAGAATATACGAGTAAATTGGTTTAGTAGTTCACTTTTTAAAAATTTCTAAGCTCACAGTTTTGACGGAAAAAATTAAATTTTCTATCGCAGCTATAGATATTGTTCGATCTAGCTCTAAATCGTCTGCATTAAGTTTAACCATCCTTCATTTGGCTCGATTAGGGATGGGTGTAACAGAATCCACTTACTTACATCGACATAATTAATTAGGTCAATTCGATCGATTCAAGCTGTAATCTGAGGTCTAGCAGGTTTTCAAAACACTAAAATATAATCGATGTGACTGGTGAAGAACCAATCGAAGCTGATTAATCAGGATAATTTTGGCAGTTTAATTATATTGGTTTTTAGCTGCTTGTCAATTTGGGCCTTGATCGATTCTTACTATTTAAATTGTGTATTTTAATAATTTAATCTTTTTAAAATATTAAAAAGCAATTTTTATGGTTTTCCTAATTCTCAATCATTAAACCAATTCAACCATCAAGCTGGTGAGGAGACATATTCAATATTCGATCAAAATTTAAGATATTGGTTTTAATGAAAAGGACGAGCTGGTTTTGTTAGCTGGTTTGACCAGTTGATGTGAACCGGCTAGGGAGGGCACCTTGTTGATTTGCAGCTAGTTGAGGTGAAAAATCAACCTGAACCAACTAATTACCAAACACAAGTTTTGCATCTTAACAACTTATTTTTTGGTCAAACCAGTCATGACACAACAACTCAACAAGCTACCTTATTAAACTAGCTACTAATAAACAAGGCCTTTGACTTATTTGGACTACTCCGATCCTAATCGATCGAATTTGATAAGAATATGATTGAACAAAGCCAATTATGTTGACCATTCCAAATTGAGGAATTAGAATCCTTTTCAATTATTGCAGAATTTCTTTTTCATATGACGGACATGTATTTAAACTCATTTAAAGGGGTTCATTTCATTCACTCTTCAAAAGCTCACCCTTATATATTGTATGTAAATCCAACCGTAGAAATTAAAGCTTAAAATCTCCTATTATGTCGGTAACTGGAGAGTATTCGAACGCCAAATTGAGCTTGAGGATTTACACAAATAAATTTTTATATTATTGTTTTAGTTTTCAAAATTATGATTTGATTTGGTCAATGAATCAATTGAACTTTGACCATGAATAGAAAGTCTAGTTAGGTTGTGTTTGGATAAGAGTAACTTCATTTCAAACCTATGATTTCAATAACAAAACGCACCATTCATATTTAGGGCGATGTCAATCTTAGTGTCCAGTGCAAATATCGGATACATACATATTGGTGCATGTGGCTTTGTCAAAACATTATACGGAGTACTGAGTAAACTACTGAGTTAGAACGTTAGAACGTACAACTTCTTACTAATTTGAATTTGCTTGCTAGCTTTGAAATGTTTTTGCTAAGTTCTTGCTAAGTTTTGAAATGTTTTTTTTTTTGACATCAAGTTACGTTCTGAAATGTGTCAGTGCAATAGATCCATTTCTACCTCATCGGTAAGGAAAGAACCAGAAATTTACCAGTTGGAGGAGAAAGATCTGACATAATAACAAAACCGGTGAAATAACCAGGTTTTGCATGTACCCATATAGCTGGCCTCTAAAATGCCCGGACCCTACTGTACTCTAGCTAATTCCAGCCTGACACGTGTGACACAAAATAGAGCAAAAGGATCTCTCTAAGGTTTCTCCAAGAATCCATTAGATAATTCGACGCAGCCTAAATTTACAAACTAAAAAATTACTTAAATCATTTGTGTACTGTAGGGTCGATCTGTAGCATTTCGATCATGTCATCAAAATATGAATATAAATGCACTATTGCTGGCAATACAGAATATACTACGTACGTTGTATTAATCATCTGCCCAGACGAAACTACAATTGCACAAATAAACCTTTGCTAAGTCAATTTAAAACACAAGAGGAACGTAGTCAAAGATTCAACATGCTTGAATTGCAAAAATGTGTGTGATGGTATCATGGTATGTAGGAGCATGTTTTTCTATTTTGAATTTTTGATCATTTACGTACATTGTTGGTGTCTACGAGCAACAAACATTATCAATTTACTACGGAGTACTGTATTTTATTTTATTTTGTTAGGTTCTCTCATTGTATTGTGTTTTGTTGTTTGTTCCTTTCTTCTTGAACGTTTATCTGATGGTCAAACACTTGCATTACTGAAATATTGAAGCGACATGGACTTCTGTAACTTTCCCAGTTCCCACCCTTTGATATGGTTAATTGTGATGTCATATATTCAGAAATACAATTGGCTGACACTCCAAAGCAGACTTAAGGGTGTGTTCATCAGTTCATTTGTGTTGCGTTCCTACCATAGTTCAGACATTTTCTGGATTTCCATCACCGATTAGCAAAACACAAAAAGAAAATCGAGAATAGAGCAAACTTGTTCAAAAGCCTAACAAATCAGACATGTCCAAACTGCAAACGGAGAATATGTTCATATTCAATTGGTTGTCAAGCATTTTTAATTACCAAAACTGTATAAAAAATGAAGCAGTGCCCCATGAGATGAAACTTTTTACAAGAATCATTTGCTCAATAACCTGATTGAATAATAAAAATGTGGCTCCGAAATGGGGATACCGATAAATTGGACCAAAGTTATTCATAGCAATATAATAAGTTGTAACTTAGCTTGCATCTTCAAAGGATTGTAAGTCATAATAGCTAGTTAGTAGTTAGACTGGAATGGATATACCTAAACACGGCTAAACATAGTTATATACGGAATATGTCGGTTAACTAAACTAGATAGACTTAAAACCAAGTCCCAGCTAGCTATCTATGGTATCGACACTGATACTGCTTGTCCATTTATGTGTCAATGCTGCTGAAAATAAAGATCATTTGTTCTTCAATTGTGACTACACCAGCAGATGCTTCTACTTATGGAATTAGCAACTGTTTTTCGTTTAAACCTCTGCCCCAACAATCATGACGGAAATGTATATGCATGTAGTAAAGTAAAGAGAATGAAGTTTAAGAGCACCTCCAATTCTTAGGTACACCGGGTGTACGGGTACACCCTATGGATTTATAACTATTATTACATTTATCATTAGTCATATTTTTAATGCCATTAGTCAGTCCCTTTGTAATTAGTTATAAATACACAGGGTGTACCGGTACACCCGGTGTACCAAAGACTTGCTGGAAGAGGACGGTCATGTTTGCTTTGTCACGTTTTATTAACCTAAACTATGGTTAACTAAAAACGATAGATGCCTTGTGGAATATGAAGATTACTCGACCTGAAGTTCTAGTTAGGAAGATCTTTCTGGAGGTAAAGTTTGGATTACAGGAATTGTTTAAACATCTCTTATAGAGAAGTATAGTTAGAGTGGACAATGGGACATATCTAAGTGGATATTAGAAAAGTAGAACAAAAATAAGTCCATCTACCTTACACTCGGTGTAAACCTACATCTTATACATGTGGTGATTGATTGGAACACAAAATAAAATAAAAACTTCATGAGAGCCACACATTAGGTGCAATCCGTGCAAGTTATTAGTTAGTTATATGAGAATTATTATTAATCATACTATAATTTCTATTAATCAATAGTCACATAAGTACACTATTTTTTTTATAAAAAAAAAGTGATGATGTGGTACAACGGTGTATACCCATACAGTAGTTGCACCATAGAAGTGCTAACAAATATTAGGCACCTTTTTTTAAAATTCACCTTTTCGTTCATTTAGTATAAATCAATGACGTTATTGATTTAGAAGTTTATTTTCATTTTTTTTTATAAATATTCAATTAAGTTTTTTTTTGAGGTTTTAGTTATTTATTTATTTCTGTGTGAATTTTTAGGGGTTTTCGTTAAAGATGGAGCTAGTGAACATGTATAATTCACAATGAAAATTGAAAATGAAGACATACTACCCCCGTAAATGGGAACAAGCTATAAGGTTCTAATATTATTCTAAGAAACTTGAAAATTGTTTCGAAAAATCTACAACTTCATTTTTCTCTATGTTAAACCGGTTTGAAATAAAATAAATTAAACTTATCTTAGTACTAGACTTACACAACTTATGTGAACTAAATTGCTTAACTTCATATAATTAGTTAAATTTACTTTAGTCTTAAACTAACCTAATTTAAATTTTTTTGACCTTATATTTTTAAATAGTAGTTCAACCTTGTTAATAATTAAGATGTTGATTATAATGTCAATCATTATCATTGTATGATTGATTATCATCAGTATTATTTATTGTTTCATTAACTAATCGGTGTATTTTATGAAGCGATTTTTTGAAACCTAATTTAACTTATTTAAAAAAACTTCTCTTAAGATATAAATTAAACCTTTTTTAGGTGAAAAAAATTAAATTCAACCTTCTTATTTTCCGAATAAGGCGTTACGTATTTTATCCCTATAAATTAGGCCTATTTAGATGTCTAAATTTAGTGTTATGGTATGTTACTATTGATTTTTTTTAATAAATGTTGTTTAAATGTATAATTATACATAAGAAGTTGGGAAGACACTAAAACCTGTGTAATCCTATAGGTGATTAGCATATAATCACTTCATTTGAAGAGTATTGTGCTTTATAATTATTTATGTAAATGATGGAGGGAATTTTTTCCCCACCTTTTAAAGGGTGAACTGAATCGAATTAAAATTAAATTCTAAAAACTGAATCGAACTAATCTTCAAATAACTGAACTTAATTTAATTAAACTTCTAATAATTGAACTGAAGTTTTCTTTAATTGTTATGACACACAATTACTTCTTTTTTTTTTTTGAAAAACTATCAGTATTGGGAATTTTATGAAACTACATATTGCATTGTGACATTTCCAACGATATATAAAGAATTAAAAATTGATATCGATGTCACAACTTCTTACACAATCAAAAGAAGCGAGTTGTACAATCACTTCTAATATCTTTAGTTAACTAAAATTAAACTTAAATGAAAATTATTTCTTAGAAAGTGAAAAGAACGGGTAGAGTAGATCAATCCAACTTAACTTGATCACTTTTGTATAGTTCACTTTTAGTGCGGGCAATCTAACTAGTAGTTCGATTACATTATTCCTTAATATATCACAAAAAAGCAGTGCTTAAAATGAGATTTCTAGAGATAGTAATAGTATGCAAAAGAAGGGGTGGTGTACCCTTTTAGCCAAGGAAGAGGTTGTAAGACTTAGCAAAACATGTAAATACCCTTAGGGTATACGAAACCATTGATTGGTTCAGTCAGGGTTTCCACTTTCTCCATATATACTGACTCACTCAGTCTCTTTCCTCATTTACATTTTTTTTACAACTATCTCCTTTTGTAACCCAACTTATATACAATTATGGTACCCTAAGTACATAGAGATACATAAAAGGAGAACCAACAATTTCCCAAAGAGTGAAGTAGTGAATAAATATCCCTACAAGGGGTAAGTGTGTGTGTAACTGTGTAAGTAAGCTAAGTGTGTGTGTGACTGACTGAGAGTGATAAGATCATATATCATGGGGAGAGGAAGAGTTGAACTGAAGAGGATAGAGAACAAAATCAACAGGCAGGTGACATTTGCTAAGAGAAGAAATGGACTTCTGAAGAAAGCTTATGAACTCTCAGTTTTATGTGATGCTGAGGTTGCCCTCATCATCTTCTCTAACCGTGGCAAGCTCTACGAGTTCTGCAGCTCCTCTAGGTTTCTCCCTTTCTCTAGCTCTACTCCATTCTCTCTCCAAATACATATTACTATATACTTTCTCTTCTTTACTTTATATCAATCCTTCCTTTGATGATCTTCATTGATCGATCAGCTAACTAGCTGAAAATATGAAATGTATCAAGCTGTTTTGCTTTGCGTACATCTCACCGTTTTATCACCACCATAACATATAAGTTTCCTTGATTTTAAAATTTTTTTTTTCGATCGGAAAGCAGGGTCGAGTACCACTAGACCAAGTAGTAATCAAAATTTATTTGAAGTATTATATTTTTACTTTAACAAAATGGCTTTGGTTTTTAATAAAATTTCTAATACCTCATCATTTCGTTCTCTTATAGAATAAGCTAATAACTATATTTTATTATTTTTGTTAAAATAATTCAAGATCTAGGGAATGATCTTGGAGCCCTTTGAGTGTGGTTATTGATTATCTTGTACCAAAAAGAAAGCTTGAGCTACATGTTAATCAAAGGGCAAATGGGATTAAAATTAGCTAACTAACTTTGTGTTTTGATTTCGTTGAGAAGTTTTGAAGGATCACATAAGGTAGTATTCCGTACACTAGTAAGGTTAAGCTACATGTTTATCATAAAGAAAATTAGGGCATTAATGAATTAATTCGTGGGGCATTACATACTTGAAGTTATCAGAATGGGTTGGTAAAGAAGGGAACAAGTTCTTGTATTTTCTTGTTCTTGTGTTTCACTAAATTTACTATTTTCTATCACTACTGTTGAGATTTGATACCAGAGATGTGATGTTTTGCAGAGCAAGCCTGCTTACATGTTTATGAGATCAGGTTTAACATGAGAGAGGAAAAACACTAAAAATAATAATACTGCCCTTTTGTTTATGAGGCCGTAGAAATGCTATATCTGCTAGTTCTTCACTTCAATAAAAAAGTATATATTTGGTAAAATTTTATAATATTATATTTATTCTCTTTTCAGAATTACTCTTTTGTTCCCCTACTTGCAGCTTTCGCTCGACACTACTTTTTTTTCAAAAGATATATCTGCGTTAATATCAGATCTACTAGTATAAGAGTCACTGAAAAAAGTTGTGTAATGTGTTTTTGATTATCCAATATAAGATCAGTAAAAGTAATTGAAATTTATCAGATTACAATGTCCTTAACGTTTTATTTTAGTCGTACTTATGTTTGAACTCTAAATGTTTATATTTTTTATAATTTTATTTGTAACAATATTTTTAAATGTATATTTGATTATTTATCTTCACACACCAAGAAAATTTGGTAATGTTTGTAATCTTCTACTCCCTCGGTTCTACTTTTTATCTTCTAAAATTTTGTACTCCGTGCTCACAGTTTTATATTCCAAAATCCATTATGAGAGAATGGATGTCCACATAAATGATCATTTTACCTTCACCTTTCTTGGGAAAAAAATATCTTCACCTTTATTCCACTAAAAATATATCATGATAATTTGACATAAAAAGGGTACTTGTATAATTTTCAATCTCAACCACCCTACCTTAAATCTTGTATCGTACTATGTGCATTTTGAAAAATAAAAGTGGAATTGAGAGAGTAGATGTATTGTTCAAGATCTCCAATTCTTTGGTACACCGGGTGTACGGGTACACCTTGTGGATTTATAACTAGTATTATTAAATTTATCATTAGTCACATTTTTAATGCCATTAGTCAGTCCCTTTGTAATTAGTCATATATTCACAGGGTGTACCGGTACACCCGGTGTACCAAAGACTTGCCGGGTCAAGATTGTCATCCTCTTTCCTTTTTAATTTTAAAAAATGGGGCATAAGAGATTTTCATTCACAAAAAAGTCATACGGTATCTATATAGAAAAAGAATCATTAAAACATACTAGACTTATACTGGTATAAATTTTGCCAACAAGACTAAGAGTATTTAAGGATTAATTATACTAGTACAAATATTGAAATATGAGTCTAGTCAAAAGTCGTTAACACAACTGAGTAATTATTATATATAAATTTTCCTCTAAAAAAAAATCATATCTAAATTCACAATCACGATTGATCTCCTACGCAGTACATCGACACTTTGTAAGGACTAAGAGTACTTAAGATCTAAGAGTACTTAAAGGATTGACAGCATGATCAATTTGATATATGCACTTTGTATACCCTATGGCCTATGGGTATCCTATATTGAATTTAGTTGATGGCTTGTACATTCTGGCTGCATTTAGCATGAAGTTAAATAGTTTATCCTATATATAGTTTTACTATCAAGTATCAAGTTGTTCATCTGCGTGCATGAATGCATGATACTAATCAGTAATTGGTTGTTGTAGAAATAGAATTCTGTACATAAGAATTTTCGGATTGAATGTTTGATGTATGATTAGGTGTAGTATTGCAGTCTTTGTGGTAAATGATAAATTAAATTCTTTAATGTTTGTACTAGCTAAGCATGACATTACCATTTCTCTCATAAAGTTGCATTCGTACGATATATATGTGCAAATTCCTTTGATTAAGTCTTCTTAATTACTTATCTAACAATGCTGCTCTATGTTTTGCACGGGCATATAGTAGTATGCTGAACACAATTGAGAAGTACCAGAGGTGCAGTTATGGCGCATTGGAAGCCAATGGGTCCATCAACGACTCTCAGGTATACATTTTCATATATATAGAAATATTTGCTGGGTCATCAATGGTTACAGCAACACATATGTTTTGTGCCATTCTACTATCACAAAATTGTCATTTGCCTAGTATGAACATCTCGCTTTTGAGCATCGAGTTACATCTCCGTGAAAGTTTAGTCCTTTTATTAATAAGATTCTGCTGAATATAACAAACAGAGCTGAAAAATGATTGAATGATACTGTTTTTGAAAATACATATATGATTTTTAAAGCTCTCAGTCGATTAATCTAGATCTGATTACGGTTTTTGTTTTCCATCGCATGCGTGGGTGTTTAACTTAGATCCAAGTTCACATTGCCACATATGTGGGAAATTTTGTTGATATTTGTGAAGATTTTTAACTTTGATTCAGTATAGATAGTAGGAATGTTTGATGAAGTATGACCTTAATTTTATAATATGATTCTTTGGTTGGATATTTTTGTAGCAATTAGTTGGACATATTCTTCATAGAGTCTGCCAACATTACGGCTACTTTTCCACATTGTTTCTTATTATATCATTGCATGATTGCATCATGAACACACATCAACCCCCACTCTAGGGTTTACTGTTTGATATGTTTCATGGATGAAGTTCATACTTTTGTTCTGTTGTAAATTCTAATTATAACTTTTTAAAATTGAATCAGAGTAACTATCAGGAATATCTGAAACTAAAGGCCAGAGTGGAAGCCCTTCAGCAATCTCAGAGGTAATCATTTGAGCTAATTACAGAAATTACAGTAAAGCCTCAGTTTTAGGGCTTTTAGCAGCATAGGGTTTCCAGGGCAAGGATTTTTCTGTATGAATATAGTCCATTGCACCACAATTAGCATGTTTCCTATTTTCTTGAGATAGATGAAAAAATGTACTGGAAAATTGAGGATTTTGTTATTTGATGCAGAAATTTGCTGGGAGAAGATTTAGGGCCACTGAGCACTAAAGAGCTTGAACAGCTTGAGCACCAGCTTGAGGTGTCTTTGAAGCAAATCAGGTCCACCAAGGTAACATGCAACTATGTGCTCAGTTGCTCACTAAGTTCATAATTCTTGGCTTTTCTGTTCATAAATGAAGATTTGTCAGTCTGGATAGCACCAATTTAGATACTGATTTGCAGAATATGACAAGTGTTCCAGAATACATCAGTATCTAAAATTCTAACTGTATGAAGGGAAAGGGAACTACTGTCTGCAGTTTACAATAATTTTAATGTAACATTGTGTATATTGTGCCCTTCGCTTGCAGACTCAACAGATGCTTGATCAACTGGCTGATTTACAGAGAAGGGTACGTAATTATAGTTTCAAGTTTTAGACAAAGTTTAAAAATTTACCTCAAGTGTTTGATGTGACATTTATATTAACAAATACATGTTTTCTGTGCAGGAGCAAGCTCTCATTGAAAATAATAGGAACTTGATGAGAAAGGTATATGTGGTGGTCGAAAATTATATATTTTCATCAAGGTCTAGTGGTTGTATACTGTCCATTATTAATATCAAGAAGATGGTTATTGATCAAGTTGTTTTTCCTTTCTTTTTCTCACTGGATATGCACCTAATCATCAGTGTTTTTGATTCTTTTGCCTTGCACTTCAGTTGGAAGAAACCAGCCCTCAATATCCTCCTAGACCAACATGGGAAAGTGGAGATCAACAAAACATTCCTTTCAGTCGCATTCCTACCCAATCTGAGGGCTTTTTCCAACCCCTTTGTTGCAGTCAACCTATGCAAATTGGGTAAATAATCTTTGGTCATCTCTCCATTGATATATTGGTACAAAAATGCAGGAGTTAAACTTGGCTTCTAGCTACTTTGATAAGTTATGAATATTTCCTTACAATTAATTTTGGTAATAGGTACCACCATTTGAGTTCAACTGAAATAAGTGTGGCAACACCAAACCAACATGTCAATGGATACACAAATACTCATGGCTGGATGCTTTGAAATAAGAAGGGATAAATAAAGACTATAGCAGCACACTGCTGAATTGAAGGTCAAGTATATGTTATTTTGAGGGTAAGTTTTGGTATGGTTTTTACGAACTTTATAGGTCTACTGTAAAAGTCAAAGCTTTTGTAATTATAAGGATCAAAGGGACTGTCCAGGCAATTGAATAACACTGCTGTCCATCTTGCAACGCATGAAAATGTACACACATGATAGTGGTATAGTACTGATGATCGTCACTGTGGAAACTATATTCTATAGCTATGCAGCTAGCAAAGAAAGGACTCGTACAGACTGTACCGTCATAATCCCTTTTGCTTGTACTTGTATTTATTTGTATATTTTCATCAACACGCTTATCATGGAATCCTGGATTTTGTTACAAAGTTGGGGCTTAGCGAAAGCTGTACACAATTTTCGTTTTCTGCTAGTTGTATTTGAATGAAATCTTCGACTTGTTATAGCCAATTGGAGCATTTCGTACTTCAGATTTTTTGTTATGCAGCATTAGTGTGGAAGAAAACTTAGGCTAGTGGTCAAAAGTTATGGCCCTGCGAAGGATAGGTTTAAGATACAGGCTCCCTCAATACCCCATCTGAAATGGGATTTGAGATGGTGTTGTTGTTGTTATCCCCCTCTTGGCCCCCATAGGTTTACGATACAAATTCCCCTGCCCCATACTGTAGCATGAATTATGGAAAACTTAGAACTTCATTATGAGCCAAATATGAAGTTCCTAAGCTACTATGATCCGTACATGCTTACGGTCATATTAATCCCCCCCCAATAATAAAATGTGACACACCAAGAGGTGGGATAGCTGCCAAAGTTGGCGAAGTAGTTTGCAGGAAACCTTCAGTTGTGATTGTGAGAGTAGCCAGTCTCAAATTCTCAATGGATTTAGGATCCATATATATATATATTGCTCTCGCAACCAAATTCCTCACAAGAAGTGCAGTGGACGATGCATCATATACTTTGGATACTCATAATGTACTTTTGGAAGAAGGGCTTGCATCATGCATGCCTTGTATAATCTGAAAGAGTAATGGACGAAGGAGCACAGCTGCACAAGGTATTCGAATGAAGCCTGCTGTGCTCCACAAGGTATTCGAAGCCTCAATCATCTGTTGACAGTTATCGATCGAGAAACTACCACATTTTCATGGAGCACTATACTAGCCATATCATGGTATCAATTCAGTCATGATTATATGGCCTAGTTCTTTTTCAGGTAAAAATTATATGGCCTAGTTTTATACGAGCTAGATGTACACATCTGAACTGACTAGTCTATCGATGGTCCGCAACATTTGTTGGGGCTTGGTGCATTGGTATCAAGAGTAAAAGTGATGAGAGCGGACGATGTAGACCTACTAATGATATGTCATATGTGAAAGTGACAACATTACATTTTCTCCTTGGGAGAATCCTTGCAGCCTGAGATGCTCCCCCACTCCCCCTCAACACACACACATCAACAACAAACTAATTAAGGTAGTGCTTTGAATTAAGCTATATATAAATGCTAATAAGAAAATAAAATATATATGCAAGTTAAAATTGGTCACCGTCAGGTCTTAATCTATGTGCGAGGTGTCTGCTCGCACAGGGCTTCGACTTAGTGAAGGGCCTCAAATTTTGAGAGCCGATTTTTTTTTTTCTCTTGATTAAGGCCTATCTAACTTTTGTTGAAAAAAGAAATAAAGTAAAAGCAATCGTCTCGCATTGTTAATTAAAGAAAGATGTCATCTTTAGTTCTCCCAATCTCATAAATAAATAGTTTGCCTTCCAAAAGATTAAAGAAATTTTCTCTTGCAAAAAAGAAAAAAGATAAAAACAAGAGTCTAATTTACTTTTTCTAAAATGAGGCCCCAAGAACAAGAGGCCCTATGAAGGAGCGCCACGCCGCCATCCATACACCACCTCAAATACGCCAATACATAATAGTATGAGCTGAGGGTCAGGTGAATGAGTCATTTTTAAGATAAATATGTTTTTCCTTAAAAACCGCATAATCTTCAAGGTGAAAGATAAATGGGAAGGAGGGGGGGGGAGGTAACTTTTACAAACCAAGATCTTCTCCAGTAGTTTGCAAGTCCAGTACCACAATGTGTGGATGGCATCATGCAAGAACAAATTATAAAAAAAATAGAGGAGACCCAACTTTTCTCTATCTCTCAGTCTCTCACTAATGTAAATCACAGTTAATGAAGAAGTTGTGCCCCTGTTTCTTTTACAATATGTTATATGCTTTTTTAGCATATCTTGTCTTTTTTTGTCTCACATCAATGTTCTGTTAAATCAGTTATTTACTATTTTTGTCATTTTTCCTCTCACATCAATCTGCTAACTGCTATCTATTTCTGTTATGGCCCTATTTGGTAAAGAGCATATATCTACTAAAAAAGAGTAGATTTGAGCGATAATAGTAGATTTGACCCACAAATCCGCTATTTGTGGTGTTTGGTAAATAGCATATACAATAGCATATTGGCCCACCAATCTACTTTTTGAATATGCTAATAATGGTAGCATTTTCAAAGAGTAGATTGTATCATCTAAATTTTCACACAATTTGCTAATTTACCAAACACTTATTCTAAAACTGCTTTCTGCTATCTACTAGTCAAATCTACTATCTGTTTCTACTATCTAATATCTGCTAACCGCTATCTGCTTCTACTATCTACTATCTGCTGTTACCCAAACAGGGCCTATATCTGCTCAACTTTTACGTATGAGTCTATGACCGTCCTTAAGAACCAAATGAGAGTGAAGGTGACAAGTGAATTGTACTCCGTTTGGTAATTTTCTACCGTCCTACAGCTCAATTATTCAAGCACATAGAATGAATGTAGACAGTACATCGATCAAGCTGAGTAAGAATTTGGGAGACTTGCTTGACGAAGGAATTTGCATGGTAGTTTGAAGGCACTTTATGACATACGTGAGGCATGTGTTAATATAATTATACTCTTATCCTGAAAAAGGCCATATCTCTCAGAAACAACGTAAACACAGAACTACCCGAGAGAGTCTACACAGTGACCTGCCTCAATCATACCAGATTTAAACAATCATCCTGCCATATGTTTAAAGGTGTCAGTAAAGAGATCCCAAACCAAATTTCTGTAAAAGTGGGCTGGCCCAAAATTAAGCCCACGTGAAATGTACAATTATGGTGTTCACTTCATTCACAAAACTAGGGGTACATGCACATCTTCTGCTTAAATGGGCTAGCAATCATGAAGTTACCAAATACTTGCCTTTTTTGTTGCATGAATTATAATGAATGTTTTTTACCAATTTGAATACAAGGACAATGTCGCATGCTTTCGTGTCGATAAATACGACTATACTATTCTTATACAAGAGACATTTGCTTTTAATTTGTACAAAAAGAGAGAAGATATTTACTTTTTGTTTTGGCTCTGTCTTATTGTCCTGCACTGTTACACCCAATTCTAGTAACCTTACACTGACTTCAGTGCGGTGCAGTGATTTCGGCTGTCAAAGCCAAATGCGGTAAAATGTGGAATTCTTCAATACTAGTTGTACCCAGCATTTCCTGTTTTATGATCTGATCAATATGCCGTATGCGTGTATGTACAATACTTTGCCGTTATATGATAAATCGCATTCTCGCTGCACTAATAAATTGATAAAAGTATACCCTGAATCTCACTAATGGTAGTACAATAGTACTACAGTACTACACGCTGTAGGGTATACTTAGCTTGTATCGTATGTGTGATATGAGCGTTGTATACAACTATACATGTTTATCAACGAAGTTCAAATGTGAACTGATCATATATTCATATGTAGCCGAGCGCCTAACTTTAACAAAATGCACTGAATCCAAAATAATAGTTATTGGACCTTTCAAAAAATGTGATTGAAATTATCTCTAAACTGGGGGGGGGGGGGGGGGGGGGGGGG
>ONZK01001924.1:3069-13151 GCA_900322385.1 Pharnaceum exiguum | reverse complement strand
ACTTGGTTAAATCAAGCTCTTTTTTTGTTCGCCTGGTTAAGAGTTTAACATGAAAAAGGTGAACTTAACTAGAAAATAACTTAACTTAACTATATGAATTAATTAATTAAATTGAAAATACAACTAAAAAATTAATTGAAATGAATTTCATTGATCTGGAAAAAGCGTGATTTGTGTGTCAAAATGATTAAACAAAAGTTTCAAGAACGTCCAACACATTTCAGTTTAGTTAGTTCAACTAAGGTAAGTTATTCGAAGTTTTGTTTAGTTTAGTTTAGTTCAGTCATAGAAGATGAAAAAAAAAACCATTTCTATTACAGTAGTTTAGTTGAGCTCAAGAATTTTAGTTCAAATTAGTATAAAATTAGTTTACTTCAACAGATACAATTTCATCATTTGCTAAGTTCATGTCCTATATCGGCTATATATATCATCTTTTAATTTCCAAGCTTGAGTTATATTAATCGAAACTTACTAATCTATCCTTTTTGAATAGAACTAAACAAAATTGAATATGTGGATATGAAAGATTATGTACTTCTTTTTTTCTCTCAGGGTATCTTGATGACTAACATATTGCCCCACTGTTAGCGCACTAAGCG
Organism: Pharnaceum exiguum; assembly: GCA_900322385.1. NCBI lineage: Eukaryota > Viridiplantae > Streptophyta > Magnoliopsida > Caryophyllales > Molluginaceae > Pharnaceum > Pharnaceum exiguum. The sequence continues at coordinate 12,549 of ONZK01001924.1, read as the reverse complement.
GTAGGAGGTTGACCAATTAGTGTTTTTCATTCACAAGAGTTGGGATTCAAATGAAAGCTTTTGAACATAACTACACATGATTTTCTTTGAATTGAAATCTTGTAAATTCGATAAATGTGTGTAAGAAATAAGTCAATTTTGTAGATCATATCGATCAGTAAACATCTAAGCGCTGGCCGCTGGCCATTGGTAACGGAATAATGATCAGTATTATCAAGCCCATGCATGGTGTAACTATAATAAATTAACTTTTTTATGTAAAAATTATTATTCGTAGTAAAAATTCAAGTATTAAATATCCACAGATTTGTTAACGTTTTCGAGATTATTTGAGGCACAACAGAAAAGAAAAAAGAAACGACTCGGGGAGGCCGAGCGCCCAATGAGGTGCGAATCACGTCCCTCAAGTTTCAGAGAGAACTTGACCCGTTCCCGCTTTATTACCACAGCTATCACACGGGCGAAGGAGATACTTGCTGTTGCTATATATGTCATCTGAACAAGGTCGTCCACTGTCTTCAACAGGGGCACTCGGCTGTCTTCAAAAGAAGCATCATGCATTTTAGGCGGAAGAGTACTGCAACAAATAATTGTTGGTATGCTTTGAATTGTATGAAGTCCACCAATCACTATTACAAATCAGAGGCTCAGAGCCATCCACGGTAATTAATACGATACTGATTTGATTAGTCAAGTTGGCCACTGAATTTTTAAAGAAGTCGATTCGAAGCTGTCCTTAAGTTTACACCATCAGCCCAAAATGGGCGCATATCTTCTCCATTACTAAAAAAGTAATAGAGATTCCAATACCTCTCTCAAATAATGACATGTGTACACGTACAAAATCGATGGTTAAGATTTGTTATATATGTTTTCATTCTCTTTTCATCTATGTCAGTGTTTAAAGTGTTAAGTTACTCCGGCCTACACCCTCCAACACCCTTATTTCCAGCGTTTACTGTGACCTAAACTCCCAAAAGAGAGTAACCAACATCAATCCCGAATGAATCATATCTCAAGAACAACAAAACATTTTAGTTTTCCAGCCCATCTGACCAACCACATGCTTAAGCGATTTCTTCCCTTCACCTGGTCAGCCACAAACTCTTCAGCCCAGTTGAAGTCTCCGCCGTCTGCATAAGACCTCTCATGTATACAGTCTACTGTAATGAACTAGAGACACAATTAGTTATCCCTCCTCTATTAAGATCTCCCATGCCTACAGTCAATTGTCATGTCATTCGGCCTTCAACAACACATCACTTATAACCTCCTTACAGCCCACCTAATCTTTTTAAGCCTTAAATTCTTTAATAAGCTATCATTTGTATTTACCGACAAAGTGATATGATGATAGTTGTGGTAGACGTGGAAGGTGGAGGCGGTGTAGGTGGTGATGAGATGAGAGAGATGTATTGAGGTACATGATGTGAACTGGAAAGGCAGTAAAATAAAATGGGATGTGGGATGCTGGTGTTGATGCTGGGAAAGAGGTGAAAGAGTAGTAAAGAGACGATGAAAAAAATGAAGCAATATCTATACATGTCATTCACTATGCAGATAATGAAATATGTAACAAATCTTAACCATTGATTTTGTATGTGTACACATGTCATTATTTGAGAGAGGCATTGGAATCTCCATTATTTTTTAGTAATGGAGAAGATATGCGCTCATAAAAACTACGGAGTAGAAAATGATTCTCGATAGCAATTAGTCAAATGCCATTAGAACAGAAAAAGGCGCGCTTTATTATTAAAATTGTTTTGGTAAATAGCAATGGGGAAAATTTAGGCTTAAAACAAACCCAAATGAAAGCATATTTGCATAGTTCGACTTTTTGGTCATATTCCGTATCATGTGTGTACTTACGGCAAATGGTCAACTTCTTGTTATAGTTAGAACTAGGAAATTCCCCGAGATGGGGACTCCTAGTTCTTATCCTTCCTAAAAAAGTTTAACTTCTTGGTCATGTTTGTCAATTCATAACCTGCATTTTCTTTCTTCATATTTTGTCATTTTCTTCGGCACATGAATATACAATCATACAATGTGTTATTTGCTATAGCTTGATATAAATCGAATCACTCGTTGATATTATTCTTTTAAACTTACTTAATTTATTCATGTGTAATAGAATTCAATTCAATTTTATAATGTAGAGTTTATTTGAATAATATTTGGCCATTTATTTAGGAATTAAAGTTCAGTTTAGTTTTTCTCATTTCATCTCGAAACTTGCGAATGTAAGAAGTTTTAATCCCGATATCCATTCGTATTTTATTTTTATTGGTATATCATTGAAAATGTCTCAAGATATAGTTTGTCTACATACTACCTCCGTTTCTTTTTGTTGTTCCTCTTTGATTTGGGCACAATATTTAGGAAAGGGTTAGTTTTGGAAGAGTGAAGGGAGAGTGTGAGAGAGGTATACCTGGCAAAAATGACCCGAACCGATCCATCCTACCCGAAACCAGAAGTAGACCCGAAAGTTACAACCCGAGGTGAACCCAAGACCCGGTTTCACCTGAACCAAACTGAACCCGACCCGAAAATTTTCAAGTAAATGTCTCCAAATTGCATTCTTAAAGTCAAAAGTTTCAAAAAATAATAGACCCGAAAACGACCCGAACCGAAATGACCCAACCCGACACGAAAAAAAGAAATCTAGATTAACCCTAACTGAACCAACCCGAATCGAAACCGAAACGTTTCACCCGTTTGCTAGGTCTAAAGAGAGGGGTAGTGTAATAAGGGGTAATAGAAAGGGCAAAAGTGTAAAAAAAACATACCAAATAAGGAAACATGAACAACAAATTGAAACGCTCAAAATGAAATACAGGAACAACAAATCGAAACAGATGAGTACAATATTGATAGGATTTTGATACGTGATTGAGTGTCAAAATAATTACACAAAAGGTTTAATTTTTTAAGTTCAGTTGAATTTAACAAAATTGAACTATATATAAAGAACAAACCCGTTATCGACAAAATTATGAAAGTTTCTCTCAAAATGCGAGATAAAATCGTACCCCTACAAGTCAGAGCATATTGAAAAAAGATGAAAAACTTAATTATCATAAGTTTAGGAGACTATCCCTTATATCGTTAATTGTTTTTATGATGAAAATTATATATGCCCATACAAATACGCTCGCTTGTATAAGAGGTTTTGACAAATGAAATAATCACAAAGCACTTTAACTTTAACTATGCACACCGACTCTTCAACCGAACAATACCCTAAATCTCGAAATACATATGGAGTTTTTTTTTTGTTTTTTTGATGGAACAGAGTAGAGAATTACACAAACATAAAGTTGACGCCTCAAGCCAGCGGTACAAGGAGATTTCTCAGAAAGGTGCTAAGTGGGTCATTATGGAAACAATCTCCCGATTTTTCAAAAGAAATCGGGGTAAGGCTGCGTACATCAGGCTTCCTCAGTACCCCATTTGAGATGGAAACATAATGGGACTGTTGTTGTTGTTTTCCTTCTAACTGCTTCAATTGAAGATAAAAGTGAAATGGAATGTAAACTTTACTCATGAATTCTCTTTCTGAGTATACTACTTTGTACATTGACGTAAGCAAGTACGGAGTAGAATTGAAGTGAACTAATTTCTACATTTGATCATTAAGCTAACATCAATTTTATAAGTAATTATGAAAAATGATGAACGAGGGTTGAGAGTTTGAGTCTGACGTACTAATTACGCCGTACAAATCACCAATTTTTCACAGTCTGAAATGGACTTGACAGTTTCTTCAGGTAGGGACGTAGGGTGCATTTGTATTCGAACTTTTCTGAATTTCTGATACGGTAATCGGGCACTCTTGTCTCTGGTAGGTCCCAATATCGCACGTCCTCAACAATAGGAAGGAGATGACAATAATAGTAAGTCCAAAGCTCCAAATTGATACTTCCTCTGTTTGTAAAATTGAGAGTTTTTCGATTTTGTGCTCATCTAACAAATGACTGAATTAGTGTCGATTAAACTTCTTGTCCAAAGACTGTAATTTTCGAGACGGAAAGTCGGGAAGAGATGGGGAGGGAATGCATTTTTTACCCATCATAAATCTCCTTAATATTCTGTATATATTAACAAACGGAATAGAAGATCCAAAGTCGTAAAATTAATGAAATTTATTTTATTTTTCTTTTGTTGGTTACTGAGAGTGAAACAAGCAAGATACCCGTATAGTCATTTCCCACAATCAATGGCATGTACAGTTAACATAAACAAATTAGGCCTCAAGGTGCCCTCACGGTGTGGACTTGAGGTTCTATTATCTATATCACTATATGTCAAGAGTATAATTACTCTATAATTTATTTATTGAGGTCATATTTTTTATGTCCACCCAGGGTCATGAATGACTCAAAAGTTCTCATTGATGACCAAAAATAGGTGAATAATAAGTTTTTGTCAATATTAACCTCGTCTTATATATAAAAAATAAGCACATACAAAATTTTGTGATATAGTTGACACCAAACAATTAGCTTATGTTTCGTTCTTCAACATTAAATAACAAAATTAGGCTGAATTGTGCTGAACTTATGTGAACTGGAAATTGAGGGATGTATATTCATAGAGAAAGGAGTATAATTAAGCTTTGCTTAATATTCCTTACTACTTACGGAGTATTTTGAATGTAGTAATTTGTATTGGTATTAAATTTTCTTCTTAATAATTATATTTAGTATTAAAAGTTTCGTATTGGTTCTCAAAGGAAAAAAAGTTTCGTATTGGGTTCCTAAAAAAAAGGTTTTGTACCATTATTGTAGTGAAAATAATAATCAATCTATTAAATAAGTGAAATATTGCCAGAGGCGGATGCAAATTAGACTAACTGGTGTCATGCATGGAAGATTTTTTTTAAAACAATTAATTAAAACGATTAAAATTTGGAATTTTCTCAAAGTATTTATACTAGTGACGCCACTTATATACACAATTGACATCACTAAATGAATTTCTAGATCCGCCATTAAATATTGCATCGTTTTCTTTTTTTGTAAATAGCCTCTTTTGCTTCATCATGAAACTTTTTTGGAGAATCCATAAATGAAACTTATTTAGGTTGATTTGTACTTACTAGTTTTTCCTTGTTTTTAGTTGTCTAATTTTTTTTTTTGCCATTTGATTCTCTCCACAAGGGGGCTGGCTATCTCTTTGGAAGATGATCCACCAACCACCAACAGAATTTCGACAACGCATTTGACGAAACCACTCTGGTTTTACAAAACCACTCTTCACAAACCCACTTCCCATCAATCGATAGAAACGTTCTCTGTCTTGTTCTTCCCAAAATCCTAGACACATCCCTATATATATTTGTAGTATTATCCGTATCCTGGTGCTCCATATACTCCCTGCATATTACACGACATGTCTTCAACAAATATACAAAGTTACATAAATACCAAAAGTCACTCCTAAGCTACGTTACCTGATGTTATACTATTATCCTACTACTACTTGGTAACTAGGATACCCACATCTCCCTTTGTTCCCTAGCAATAAGTACATATTTTCCCTACCTCCTAGCTAATTAAAGATACAAATTATATATACTACTGTAGTAGGTCTTGTGGGGGAGAAGAAAAGACTAAAGAGAGAGAGAGAGAGTGGAGTCCAAACTATGGGGAGAGGTAGGGTTCAGCTGAAGAGGATCGAGAACAAGATCAACCGTCAAGTGACCTTCTCCAAGAGAAGAACTGGGCTTCTTAAGAAAGCTCATGAGATCTCAGTTCTTTGTGATGCTGAGGTTGCTTTGATAGTCTTTTCCACCAAGGGCAAGCTTTTTGAGTATGCTTCTGATGCTTGGTACGTATGTCATCTATATTTGCAGCTTAGCTTGTATGTATATATTTCCATTATCATCATATGTTTGTCGTGAATAGATCTATCCCATTATTTCATCAAAACTTCCAGCTAATTCCTCCACAAATATATACATATCTAACCATATGATGTATAATTTCATGGAGCATTACTTATATGTAACGCAATATATTTGTGCCTTAGCTTGATTTAACTGATAATTTGTTGTGTCGGAAGTTCTGTGGTCATGATGGGAAGTCTGGAGCAATATTTTCCTTTCATAATGACGATCAATATGATATACTATATGTCTATATGTTAACCCTCATCAAGACTCAAGTTTGTCGGTCAGAGGGGCAAAAAGAGAGGAGAAAAAAGAAAAAAGAGTAGATTTTTTTAGTAGTTTACTACGGACTAAGCTAGCTAGTTGAATTTTGTGTCTGACCAAATGCCATGCACATCCAATCACGTTAATTTCGAATACATATATGTACGCTAATATTTTATTTTTCTGAACACGTTAAATTATATGTAATGACATCTTTGTTTTTATTAAAAGAATTATTTGTCTTCATTTCAGAAGTAAAATGGACTATTTTGTTGAAGAGACTAGCTAGCTAGCTGAATCACATTTGATAGAGAACTAAGAGAAGCCATGTAATTACTTTTTAAATCAACTCTAGCTACTACCTAGTACATTCAGATACTAAACTGAAAATATATAATTATTACTCCATGGTAGTAATCTTGCGCCATAAGTTATTATATTGAAAAATTGCATCAATGTAAAACCTTCATGTTCTATTTCGGGTTTTTTTAAAAAATCACGAAGCTAAGAAAATTAAAAACTCACTAGCGACCTTTCCCGAAATGAATACCGAGATTAATTTTTATAATAATAATAGTATGTATACTGATGCTACATACTCAATACAACAATTTAGTACGAGGCCATTTTCTATTAGGATCATCTCTTGAAGCCAGCAAACATATGATTACATTTGCAGCAATATATAATATATACCCAAGTATTTTTCTGATAATTTATAAGACAATGTGACGAAATATTATACTCATGTACGTATAACTTTAACTCTGTTGCCTGGTTATAATAATGAAGTAAATGATCAGCTTGAACAGAAAATCATTACATGGGATTTCCAAAATATGACACGTTGAAAATTGTGTGTGCTGCTGCTGATACTAGCTACTACAGTACTGTGAACTAGGATGATCTAGCATAATTTGATAAAGGTAGGCTATGAATTGAAGATATAGCTAGATCCTGGTCTATATATGCTGCTAGTAGGCTACTAGCTAGCCTACCAGAGTGAATTTTCTCCCGTTCTTGAGATTATTATTCGCATAGATACACGAGCTTTCTAGTTTAGTTTCCTCTCCCAGTCTCCCGTTAATAATGTAGTGCTGTTTTCCATGTTGGTCATTTCGCTCATCAGACTTCTTGTGTACGGAGTAGTGTCATTGATTACTCAATGAAATTGTTACTCGTAGAAGTATATTTTGGCCTTGTTTGCGAATTAGCTAGCAGGACTAGTTAGTACGAGTAGTTATTAATTAGCAATTAGAAAGAGCAAGTTTTTTGGTTTGAAGGGAGGCACTGAGGCCGGTAAGAATCGAGCCCTCATCCTTAAGGGTTGAAGCCTTGAAGGTGTGCTCTCTACCACTAGAGCAACTCTCTCTTTTCAATTAGAAAGAGCAAGTTTGACTAATAGTTAGCGGTTAACAGTTAGACTTGTTTGATTCATTTTTCATTAGCACTTAGCAGTTTTCTAGCATAAAATACTAATGAATAGGAAAATGCTCTTGAAAATACTTTGCTCAATAACATTTTGTTGAAGAGCATTTTACTCCTACTTACCAAGCATATCCAAGAGTAGCCTTGATAGGTCAAATTGCTCTTACAACACAAATATACGAACTACTACTAACTACCAAACAAGCCCTTAGTCCAATCAACATGTAATTAGTTTCTCTAAAAGAACTATTGGTATCTATGTTTCAAAAAAGGAAGACAGATGTGCGTGGAGAAAGAGGAAGTTATATTTTTTACACCATGTTTGGGTATCAATGTGCTAATTTAGCATATTTTATTCTTTTTTTTTCTCACATATTGTTGAATCTCCTATGTACTTTTCTTTTTCACCTCAATCTCTACTTCTGCTATCTAGACCGTAATTTGCTTCTAGCCAGATTTATAGTAGGTTAGAATGATTGAGGTCAAGAAACTTCATGTGGAATAGTGGGACTCAGGAGTTAATCACTATACATAGAAATTCATATTCGTAAAAAATTATATTGATTCAACATAAATGTTATTTTTCAATTCCAATACATAATGTATACATTTTTTTCCGAGTAAGATTGCGTACATCAGACCTCCTCAATACCCCATCTCAGATGGTATTAAACTGAGTTTGTAATGGAATTTAATCTCCTAACACTAAATTTATGGCATTAAGTGATAAGTGTGAATTGTAATGGAATTAATAAGTACTCCATTGGTTTTGAAATCTTCTTCCCTTCTAGGTATAAACACAATTTTTAAGGAAATTGTCTTTTAGCAAAATTAGCCATTAACAAGCGAGGAAATGGGAGAAAAAAATTGGTTTTGGGTGAGAAATGATGTTGATTTAAATGGTATTGGAGTGGTAGTGAGGGAAAATAGTAAAAATCAGTACAAAAATATAAAAGGAAATAAAATTGTGAAAAAAGCCAATAAGAAAAAGTGAGAATGAATATGATTATGAAACATATATAGTGAGTATATAATAGGAATTTTAACTTTCTCCTTAACATGTGTACTCAGTTCCATAATTACACTTACAATGAATCATTTTAGGTAAAATCTTTAAAAGAGTTAAATTTATTTAATTGATTAAAGACTTAAAGTGTGTTTTGACGAGCTGAACTGAACTAAATTGAAATTAACTTAACGAAACTGAAGTGAACTAAAATGAAGTGAAATATTTTTAGAAGTTGTAGAAAGCAAACCCAAATTTGATAATATCATAATAGAATTTGATAGTTATGTTCTAGATGTTCTATTCCAGCAGCGTCACTTCATATAAGCTGACAAAAAGCTAGAAACAATAGGAAAAATAAATAAATTTGACATGAGTTATTCTTAGTATTGCAATTTGCAAATGAGCAAATAACCACTTTACGATAAGCCCCATGTAGCGCACATTTGTTTGGGCCAGTGATAAGGTTTGTGTATTTGTATTGTTTTGCTTTAATCATTTTCATTTTGGAAGTACTTAGGTTTCTTCAATTCTTCTAACATGTTTCTATACTTGTCAGTATTTCCAGTCACACGTCCGGGTATGTCGCATTTTATGATAGGTTTTAATTGTGCCGGTACAAATGTAGACGAGATGTACTGTCCGTATGATCACTATGGACCTAGGACCGTAAAGAGTGGGATAAGAACTAAGAAGTGGTTTTTATTGGAACACATTCCTTAATTAGATGAATAACTGAATAAGTATGTCACAGTAGCTTCCATATGCCCCAGAACAAAGCCTAATTAATGTTGTAATTTAATTTGTAGCCAAATGGCAGTTTCAGATACTTCTAATTGTCCATATAGATTAGATTCAAGGACCATCTTCAATCAAAAAAAAAAAA
>ONZK01001923.1:103852-121977 GCA_900322385.1 Pharnaceum exiguum | reverse complement strand
CTAATGACAATAAAACGGTGACTAATGATATATATTGTAATGTTTTGTAGAAAAAACACCCGGTGTACACTGAGTATACCTAAGAATTGGAGATTAGTCATAGCCAAGTCAGGAATACGGTCTGTCTGGTCGAGCTTAGCTCATGAACTATGTATAAACAATGTACCATGAAAAATTATCCCTTCCTATTTTTTTTTATGGGTCTACTTCTATTAATTATTCTATTCTACAATAACAATAGAAATGAATTTATCTGATTAAAAAAACAATAGACAGGAACTTGAGATTAATTTGTTTGAAAGAAAAAAAGGTGTTGATGTTATTACGTGACTCTCATTGGCCAATTTGGGAGGATAATTTCTTTTTTGATTCAATTCTACAATGAAGAATTGGAGAAAAAAAAAGAGGGACATTGATTAAACTTCCATACGTTTGCTGCCATCATTTGGCCAACTTGGAAGAAATAACATAAAATCCTTTAACATTAACACTTGTTTCCTTTTTGGTTTTTCTATATCAATGGCAAGTTTCAACCATCATTGCACATATTTTCTACTTAGTCCTCTCAAACAATTAATTTGAAGTTTAATCCCTTTAATTTAGCACAAGTAATTTCAAAAATTATAAATGTGTCATGGTGTGACAAAGTTTTGTGTCTAAATATTTAGACCTATAGCATCACTCAATTCGCATACAAAATTAAATATCACAGCACAAAATAGGCTTTCCAGGCCGGCTAATTGAACAGTATTAAGAGTCACTAGACGCCAGACGGACAACTTTAAGCTGATCGTGAATAGTCCTAACTTGAATGGTCTGACAAAGTTATGCCACACAGTTAAGCCAACGGTACTGGATAGCAGCGTTATCAAAATTAATTAATTACAGAGAATGACACATTTTAACGGAATATTACTGTTGACCTTTCAAGCTCGTACAAGAAAATAGAGCCATTGCCCATACAGTATATTGGGCCTATTGGTGTTTTGGTCCCAGTTTGCTATAGCCTTATAGGGTCACCTGGTACTTAAATTGACCGTTGTTGTTACCCGTCTGTCAGGCTAAGTTAACATTGTACCTTGATATACTTCACTGTTTTGTGTGGGATGAAAACAATGCAACTACCATTACTAAGTCCACAACACAACTCAAGAGTAGAAATTTGGCTAAATTATTGAGAATAATCTCTACTTCGGCCGATTATCCCAAAATAATCTCAACTTCAAATTTTACAGTGTGACAAAATCAAATCAATAGTAGCTTCATATACTGAAAGACAGATAAGTGAAAAAAATCAAGATTTATTGGAAGGAATTGTTTTCTCCATGTGAACAAATTGGATTGGTTCATGTTTGAATGGTACATTAAATTTCTACAGTTTTATTGTTGAGCTCGTTCAAGGAAGCAGCTAAATCTTCCACAGTGATCAAGATAAGGACCAAAATTATTTTTTTAGTCATTTGCATGGTTGGCCAATTAAGAATGATCCTGCACTAACCCATAATTGGTTTTAGATATACACTTCACACGGTTGTATCTTTGATGGCAAGTTCAAAGGACGATAAAATAGTAGGCAATAAACCCAATCAATGCACATACAGAATTTTGCTAACCTTAATGGTGAGCACGTTTAGGGATCTGTCCCACCGTTTAGAAAAAGCCCATAATAAACAACCAACCAAACAGTGACGAACAAGAAAATCAACCGAATTAAGAACATTACAAAACTAATTAAATCTCAAAGTCTAAATGGTGTGCACGTCTTTCCCTTCAGAAGAAAGATGTTCTCCCAACTACTGCCTGTCCTTGCTGTCTTATTTCTCAGCCAAATATGTGCATCCAAACTATATATAACAAAGTTCCTCATTTTTTCCCGCTAACACCCAAACTTACACCTCAACACAGCAAAGATTTTTATCCTATTACACACCTTTACTCTTCATTCACAAGCATTCAACACAACCACAAACACAGAAGAAATGGTGATCAGACTCCGTAACAGAATGCCGGGTTTCTGCTTCAGAGTGAGCAAGGCGAGAATACGGGCACGTTCGCCTAAATTACAGTCGAATCCAGCGTACAACTCCATCAAAGAGAGCCACAAAGACGTGTACTATGATAATGACTGCAGCTCGAGCTTCAACAGTGATACATCCCGAACAAGTGATGCTAACTCAAACTCCGGTAGGAGTGAGCGTGAGCCTAAAGACGGAAACAGGATCCTGGTGGTGATTGATGCAAGTCAAGAGGCTAAAGGTGCTCTCCAATGGGCACTCACCCATACTGTTCAGAAAGAGGACACTGTTATTCTTCTGTACATAGATAAACCAACAAAAAGCAGTAAGTATTACATGTTGCTTGGTTAATCTGTCCATCATGTTCAATAATATTGCAAAATTGGATATCAGACTTTCATATAACAATATACAGCAAATGCAGGGTCAGGCTCTCAGAGTGACGTCAATCCTAAAGCTTATGGGCTTCTTTACTCAATGAGAAGCGTCTGTCAGAGCAGAAGACCAGGGGTATGTACTTTTCATAAAGCACCCATGTTTTTCACTTCTCATAGAGACTGGAAACCAGAAACAAAGAAAAAAAAGAAAGAAAGTACATGTCATCAACTCGCCCTCTAGCACTAACAAGTAATTCTCTATATTGCGCTTGACAGGTACAGGTAGAAGTGGTGGCAATTCAAGGGAAGAAGGGTCCGGTAATAGTGGAACAAGCTAAGGAGCAAAAGGCCTCGTTACTTGTACTAGGACATCGAAAACGATCAATGGCATGGAGACTTTTGATGAAGTGGTCTGGGAGGAACAGCAGTAGCCACAGTGTAGTTGATTACTGTATCCAAAATGCTGAATGTATGACGGTTGCTGTCAGGAGGAAGAGCAAAAAACTAGGAGGATATTTGATTACAACAAAGCGCCACAAAAATTTCTGGCTCTTGGCCTAGCATTTTGATCCACGATGCTCTTTTCTGTTCTTCACAGATCATTCGTCTGTTGTACATTTGGAAACTTACAAACACCCTCAATACTGAAAGGTTTCCCCAGTTAGCAATTTTGACAAAGACTGAGATGGTGTCAGCCAAGAAGGCGCACCCCAGATTCTGTAACAGATATAGAATCAATAGCTCTTGAAACTCAGAACATCCTTCTCCCTCCCCCTTTTCTTTTTTTCAAGACCATGTTCCTCTCTCCCCCCCAAAAAGAAGTAAAGAGAAACATCGAAAAATAATTTTATGGATCAACATTGCAACAGGAGTTGTACAACTGTAAGCAATCAATTGCAACAAAAGGTCACAACAGAATTTGAATCATGTACTTAGGAGTCAAGATTGTACTCTTAAAAACCATTTCCTAGTCAATCTTGAACCATGCGCTAATCACACTCCAATTGGCATCTACAGCAGCCAAGTGCAGCTTGATATTACAGTTTCACAAGAGAAAGTACCCCAATATGTCGTTAACACCCCAATAAGCGTTACTGCTGCAATAATTGGCAATTCCATACGTTCACACCACTCTTGACAAATAAGATGCTTCACTCAGCATGGTGATACTCACACCGTAGTTCCAGCGACCAAATCACCAAAAATTCTACATACTATGTCCTTGTTAACCTTCAAAGAGTTCCAGGGGATAGTTTCAACATATTGATTTCCAAATGCAAAATCCTCTCTTGTTGCTAGACTCAAGGTCCACAGAACAAACAGAGCCACACACAGAACAAATAATTCTGTTTCAAAACACGAAGGAACATTTCAAAACAGTCAGTTACCTCTCATTTAAATTCATTAATGCTTCAACAAAGTTATTTGATTGCTAGATTTCACAGACCAGCTTCTTACAGAATGAGAGAATACCTTCTTGAGACAGGTGACAGATCTTGCATTTACCGCATCACTAATAGAAAGGCTTCAAAAATAAGATCACCGTTTACTAAATCCCTTCGGTGCTCAAAATTCCAGGCACACTATTCTTTACAGGAACAGCTATTCACTTGGAGAAGCTGTACGGAAGATCAAATTATCTTGCTTCTCTTTAAGATCTGATAAGACTATAAGAGTAAAACTAGAGAACAAAGTGCTGTTACATCCTGAAGGAGCACTAACAGTTCTACAACAACAACAACAGTCTCAGTCTAGATCCCATCTCAGATGAGGTGCTAACAGTTCTCTATAGGTAATTTCTATGACATTTCCCACGCGCTCACCAACATATTCAATTATTCACATAGTCTCCACATCATATGATCTATCCATGCAAAACTCAGACCTCTGAATGGGCAATTAAACATGCACTTAAAATGCCAAGAATGACGGTGTGACTTCGGTAACTGCAGATGAAATTCATTGACTGTGAATATATAAGAATTATCTCTCAGATTCTCTGGTCCAATGCAAACAACATCTTTAAGAAAATCAAAGCACAAAAAAGGTGATTATGAAACTATTGAAGTATTCTGAAATATCAGTATCAAGAAACATATATGAATCCTCACAGCAAATTGTTGCATACTTATAATAAACTTACTCCATGGTAGAAAAAAAAGTATCCACAATTTCACTTTCATAAGCCTATAAAATGTTAAAAGCAAAAGAATAGGCATGGTATCTATCAAGCTATAGAACCCCCATAAGAATATCAGATGCAGCAACGCAGAAAGTTAACAATTAAACAGATGTTGCAAGGATGCTCTATAAATTGATGTTCAAGTCTGGTCTACGGTTATAAAAGAACATCTTCAGGAAAGAAAAGCAATCACCAAGTTATTAGAACAGAAAAATACAGTATGTATCTTGTAATTTAGGACAATGAGGTGCTGAAAGAAATCAGAATAACAGGCAGGCACTAAAGAAGCAATAATATGTAGTAAATAAGAGAAGTTTGGAATCTAATCTCTCTGCTATGCCAAGAGCACACATAGACGACCTCCATACCTGCTACTAGGGAAGTTTTCACGCCCTAAGATGGCTGTTTGGCACCGTTGTGAAAAGTAACCGCGACTCTTTCCTGTTTGAACTTTGAAGTCTGTTATGAACCCTTAACTGCAAAATGCTAAACAAAGAATCATAGATTGAAAGTACTCATTTCAATTTAAATCAAAAGACAAAGCAGGAAGCCTCAAATTTTCTTGGTCAAGAATCAGAAGAAAGTTCATTAATCATTAAAACTGTACATATACAATTACAAAGCCTTCCTCCAATGAATCTTTCACCACATTGGCAACACTACATGAACAGTCAGGGGACCTATAACAACTTGTGTCCAAGCTATACAAGTATGCAAGCATTTCACTTGGTAACTTTATGATAAGGTTCAAACCTATAGCCATTTCTATAAGCAATCCGATGCAATTGATCATAGCCCGCTAGTACCCCTGCCCCAGCCACACCCAAAAGAATGTTTGCAGAGACTCCACGAAAAAGAGCAGAAACTCCTTCACAATGGATTATCTCACGGAAGGCATGGACCGCATTACGGTACTTTAAGGGCTGCCCGGAAGTGAGCATCATCCGTCTTCGTAGTGTGTCAAATGGATATGCACAAATCCCAGAAACAGTAGTCACACTCCAACCCAAGAAAAAGCTTGCAATGAAATTACCCTGCATTAAAAAAAAAAAAAATCAAAACTAGATCGAGGTGTTCAGGTCAAGGTGGACCTCTTGAAACAATGACATACACATATTGAGCTGATTGGTTTCCTACACAAACAGGATTCAAGAAGTGTATAGTCTGCATGGGATATGCAAAAATGGAAACAGAGCAAATAGGCACCAGCCTGAAGCTAACCCATGTAATAACTCTGTAACAGAAGCAGATTCACAGTAACAGGTGCTTGATAAGGCATGAGAATGAGACTATCCCTGCTTTTTACAATTGAGCTCATCCAAGAGCCTGAGCAGAGGCAATCCATGAGGCTAGGATCAGAAATCATACGGCATCACCAAGAAGAGATAGACAAGACAGAATTTACTAAACATCCTAGTTTTGAGAAATTCCCTCATCCCCTCCCCATTCAGTCAACCTAAAGAATCCAGAAATACCAGATCAATCAGTATGCTAAGATGAGAAGAAAACTGTGCTTTCATACAGAAAAAACAAGCACGTTATGACCTGCATTTGCTATGAAATCAGCATGATCCGTGAAGAATTCCCAGATCACTAGAATACTCCATATATCTCTTTCCGCCATGTGGCATTCTATTTTCGTTAGCGCCCAAAACACAGCTTACGGGTTACATCCTTCTGTTACAATATCCCACGACACAAGAAGGCCGAAGATCGGCTAATCACCAAACTGGTACAATTGTCAAGGCCCCAAACAAATCTACCCTACAGAGACGCTGAGAGCCGTGGCAAGTTTCTTTCTTTTCTTTAAGGGAGGTTGGAGAGCCTATCTTCTTTGGGGTCATGGGTCAACACATAAACTAATGTCAATCCCAGGTTATCTATACAAATCTCCAATCAACCGATATGAAAAGAGAATTCAAGGTCTAGTTTTAGACGTAAATCATCAGATAAAATCTAGTGAAGGCGTGAAGCTGATGTATTGAAATTAAACTAAATGAGCTGGCAAAATCATAGAAAGTCCACTTACCTCAAGAGGGCCTACCAACACAAGAGGTTTCATTGTGTCATATATCCCAAAGTATAAACCACGATACAGAGTTATTCCGATGATTGATACTCCAAATCCTCGATAGAGCCCCGCCATGCCATCAGTTGAAAAGGTCTTACAATAGACATCACGCAATCCCTTAAACTGTCGTTGCCCTCTCGCAGTACCCGATACTGCATCAGTCGCTAGCCGTGTACGTGCATAATCCAGATGATAAAGAAATAGTGAAGTAGTTGCTCCAGCAGCACTACCTGAAGCCACATTTCCAGCAAACCACTTTAGGTAACCATCTCTGTCCTTTGATACCTCAAATATACCCTTGAAGTAACCTCTGAATGCAAAGTTGAAAGCCTACAAAGGATCCGACGGTGACATCAGAATCCTAGTTCGTAGCACGGAAGGCTTAAAAGCATTGCAAACATTCTAAACTTTGCTGAGATTTCTAAGACTTGTTTTCTGAACATTGCATTCCAACAGGCTCAGAAAAGAGAACACACAGGATGTAAAAGTTATAAACCAATTGACAAAAGATATCTAAAAAATTCATGTCTCCTTATCACAGTCCTTTCGCCAGACTTCAGTAGCAAAGGGGTCAAATCTTTTTCCCATATTCGTATCCTTTCTTTATCTTCAAATTTCCTAAAATTTGCTCACCATTGCAGAGAATTTCCACGTTGCTTACAAATGTCATGACACCTTCAAGCAACTTTCACAAATCTCCTACACTGAGCATGCCTTTAAGAACAACTACACACAGGATTCAAATGGTTGGAGAAATCAATGTATTAGGTCCATTGTTACTCCACTGACCGAAAACCACACAAAGAATTTAATCCAGAGATAAAGCACTCAATCATCAATTCATCATTCATGCTGTTACATTAACTCCATGAACTAGCTCAAGCTTGTTGCATTAATTGTCAACTTGTAATTGTTTCACTACTACTTCAGGATCAAAGACCTTACTATTAACAACACATCATTCACAGCAAATTTCAATATTTTTCACCACACATTCAAGACTACCACCACCAATGACACTTGACACCATCAACACAACACAAAAACCAAATTGTTCATCATAAGACAATCCTAATTAGTAATTTCTCATACAAAAATATAGCCAACATATCCTGGCAAATTTCAAACACCAAGAAACCCAACAACCACTTCACACACACAAGAAAAAAAAAACAGCTCAAACTACATTCCATCAAATTTCCCACAAAACCCACCACACAAATTGCCAGACATCTCAAAAACCCATCATTCCCTCCAAAATTCAAATCTTACAACCACACACACAAAAAAACAGCTACTCCTACATCAAAACCCACAATCCTAATTCCCCATACACACCCAAAAAAAAGAGAAAACTATTTCCCTCCTAAACTCAAACACCCATACACAATTACACACAACAATCCACAACCACAAACCAAAAAACCACATCCAAAATTGATACTTTGATAGTACTACATTAACATGGTAATATTAAACAAACCCCACATCCAAAATCCTCATAAACATCTAAAAATCCTATATTCTCTCACACCCACAAACCAAAACCCACAAAATTCACAAAAAAGATTCCATCTTTTCTCCTCTTCTTTTTGTCTAACACTAAAAATTAATATGCACTACATTAACATATAAAATTAAACAAAACCCACATCCAAATTTCCCACAAACATCTCAAAAACCAAAAAACACCTCAACATTATCTCCAAAACTCAAACACCCAGAAACCAAAACACAAAAAAGATTCAATCTTTACCATTTCTTCCATACAACAACAACAACAATGATCAAGACAACACAATATCTATACCTGAGTAGGGAAGTAGCGGATGACATTAGCCTGATGCCCACGCCAAAAGGAAACAACACCTTCTTCCCTAAACACCCTTTGAAAGCAATGAGAAACACCATTGTAAGGATAACAAAGATGGCCTCTTTTGAGTAACTCTCCTTGGTTTTGTAACAAGAGTTTCACTCTCTCTATTGGCGCTGCTGCTGTCTTTGCCACCACTGCTGCTGCCCCTCCCATCACCCAGTCCGCCGTGAACCTCTCTCTTCTGCTGCTGGTGGTTGTCATGGTGGCTGGTGGATGGGATAACGGGCAAATTGTGGTGGGTGGCAAAGCGCCTGAAAAATGGTTTTGGTTGGATTTTTTTTTGCCTTTTATTTTTTAAATTTTATTTGTTTTGGGTGGGTGTGGGACAATTTCTTTAGTTTGCCACTAGTTGTTGGTTTTCCTGCTTCTCTTTTTGATTGGTGGAGAATCATTTATTTTTATTTATTTATTTTTTTACACAAAATTGCAAAGATTATGTTTACTCGATTCATAAGAGTCCAATAATATAGTAGCAAAATTGAAGTCTATAAATACCCTTCAAAAATAATAATAATTGAAGTTTATAAATAGAGAATGCGTGAGGAGGTATAGTCACATTGTAACATCAAATAAGTCTTTGATATACGAGCAAACTAAATCGTGTGAGAAAATAATCAAAAGACAATATAAATGCCTTGGTAATCTGTTTTAAGGAGTCGAGAGCAATTAGTTGAGTCAATGCCATATTTATTTTCTCTTTTGATTGTTTTCTCAAACGACTTAGTTTACTTATTTGATGTTGTAATGTGACTATACCTCCTCAAGTGTTCTCTATTTATAGACTTCAATTTAACTTAATCAGGCAATTCGTGGGCACAAAAAGCAAATTTTAAAAATTAAACTGGACTAGCCGATTCAACTCAGAAACGATGGTATGGCCGATTTTCAAAAAAAATTCAGCCTGATTGGTCAAGAGCCGGTCCACTCTAGTCATTCATGCCTGAACAGCTGAACCGACCAATTTTGATTGGTTTTCAGACGGTTCATGACCATTGGAGAATCGGTTCGATAGCATATTTGATTATCAAAACATTGATAACTTTTTTTACAAAACCATTAACCATGAACTAATAGTAAAATTAGATGTTAACTATTTGCCAAAAAAAAAAACCCCTAATCTTAAAAAGGTTCATTTATTTTTGTTTTCTTCATTGCACTAGACAAATTTGACACCCTTACTTTTATTGTGGATTTGCAAACTGCACTACCAGTTTAACCACTACAAATTGCATACACACTGCAGAGCATAGGCCAAATAGCAAGAGCACATGTCCTCATGTGCATGAGATATGCAAAACTTGCATAGTGTGTACTCAACAGTCAGACACCAACAGTTGGAACTTACTAACTTGTGTATTGTGTCGATCTGAATGAAAAAACAAACAAACATCATACTCTCCAGTCTCAAAGTCTCAACACTTCCCTTCAGTCACCTGAAAAGCTGACATTACAATAGTCAGAAGACAGTGAAACTGCACTCCACTCTCTCTCTCTGTATCTATATGTTCCTCAAAGGAAAGAAACCATCTTTTACCATCTTTGATTGATCACTAACCAAATCAACCTTACCTTACATTTCCTTTCTGGGTTTTCTTTATTTCACCAAAACCCATCTGGGTTCTCTTCACTTTCTCATATTAGCCATCTTTCACCATACATACATACATTGGAGTAAAAGAAAAAAAAGAGGGTGTTTTGTCTTTTTTCTTTTTGGGTTCTTGATGATCTGAGGAAGTGAGAGAGAGTGATAGAGGGAGAGAGAGATGAGGAGACGGGCAGCCGATTTCCGGCGCCCGGTTCGAAGGAGGATAACGAATTGGATCTGGGCTTTACTTGGTTTGTTCTTCTTTGCTGGGATTTTTCTCTTTGTTTTTCAACATAATCATAATCAACATCATGTGCCACCTCAGCCTACCACCTTGGTAACTTTTCAACCCTTTATTTTTTGAAATTTAGTTGCTTTTGAGTTGGCTATGTTTTACTTTGTCAAGTTTTGATCTTGTGTAATTTTTTGTTATGATATGTTGTTTTATGATGATGATGATGATGATGATGAAGTCATGTTTGTTTGGTTGTTGGTTTTGATAAAGGTTTGATCTTTTTTGTTTGAAGTTGTGATCTAGTGCATTTAGTGAGTGTTGTATTACTAGGCATAGGTCAATCGTGAGATAAGAGTTTAGTTATTTGGCCATTTGATGATGATGATGAAGGGAGAAAGGGGTTTTGTGCTTCATATGTTGCTTGTAGGTTAGATTGTTAGAGTGATGTGGATAGGGGATTGTTCCGAGTAGTTAAGATGTCATTAGATGGCTGGTCAATGGATAATTTGGTGTGAAGCTCATTTAATGCTTTGTGGTTGTTTCATTTTTTTGGGTGTTTGTTTGGGATTAGTGAAGTTTGATTGTGACACTACCAGAATGTTTGGACAGCAACTGTGTATTTTCTCGGATTTTCGCTCAATGGGTGGTTCTAGGTTTTGGAGGTTCGTGAAGTGGGGTAGATGAATAAGTATTGATTCCCGGGGAAGGCGGTCTGGTTGATGAGTGAGAGTTGAAAACTTTGCGTAAGCAATGAGGAGAAGTATGTCGATTTAACTTTGAGGTTAACCTAGTAGGTTTTTGGTGATTGGTGGTGGTGATAAGGAGAGGGTTTAAGTTTTTGGGAGAGGTGAAGATCGAGAGCCAGAGAGGATAGAAAAGGCTAATGTGTGTTCATATTCTTGGTTTGTGACTTGTTATTGAGATTTCATTTGTAGATAGTGTACGTTTTTGGTCACTGGTAGTTCTCTGTACCTTCGGAAAGGAAAGAAGACCCTTGCCTTAAACACGTTTGTATTAGTTCTTTTATTTTGCTCCTTGGATTCAGGTGGCTGTCATCCACAATTGATTGGCGATATAGGCTCTCTACCCATGGAAAAATTAAAGAGATTAAGGCCACTTTTATTATTATTGGGAGACTGATATTCTTGAGTTTGTCTTTATGGCTGTCAAGTTGCAACTTGTCCAAAGTTTACCATAAGTAATGGCGTTTGTGCAACATTGAAAGGGCTCCCCTTATTCCATCCCTTTCAAGAAAACTTTGGGAACGGCGTACTTTTCAATTGATGGGATCTTAACTAACAAGAAAATAGTTTCTTATATCCTACATGTTCAACTTTTTGTTTCGCCTATCTACAAGTTGCTGCTTGCGTTCACCAGAAACTATTGTCCTGTAAGCAAGTGGGAAGTTATTAATTATGGCCCTTCCATTCAGCTTCTTGATGAAAAATGAGTTTTTTTTTCCTATCTTAGGGCTCGCCTGGATTGGGGGTAATCATTAAGGGGTAATGGGTATGAAAATTAGAAGAATATAGAGGAAGATGATGGTTGAGGCTTGTGGTGAATGGAAGAAAGTGGAGGGGATAGAGTAATCATTCCTCCCAATTGGTAGTAATCCATTAAAGCCCTCTCCAATGGAGTAATCATTTCCCCCATTTGGGAGTAATCATTCCCCTCCTCCCTCTTTTCTTCTTCAACCACCACCACCTCCACCTCTTCCCCTATTGAAATTCATTTTATTACCCCCTTAATCATTACCCCCAATACAGGCATGGCCGTATAGGTGATTAGGCATTAAAGTAATATGTGCTCCAAGTTGAGTCTGTTGTTGGATCATAGTCATCTTGATTCTGTGTTCATCATCACACTTCACATTCTTTCTTACTGTTAATGGTTGAGCAGTTGAGGATTCAGTAAATTCTGAGTTTTTACTCTTGAACCTTTATAAGCTTCCTACTAGAGAATGCTGTTCGCTGCTAGCTCTATTTCTAATTTTTTGAAGAACCAAATCAGCTGCCTATCTCGTCAGCTCTTTCTTCCCAATCATAGCAATCTTGCTTTTGTGAAGCATGTAGGATAATATTCATCTTGTGCAAATATTCTATGGTCGGTGAGCAGATTGTGCTACGAAAATGAAAATGAACTAGATATTTGTCTCGTCTGGGTCTGTGGATTCTATAGAACTCTAGAAAATTTGTTTTCAGATGGCTATAGTGTTGTATATGGAGCATGCTGTTTTTTTTTTGTTTACTCGTTTCATAAGAGTCCAATAATATGTTTGCCACAAGTAGTTGTTTGTTTTCCTGCTTCTGTTTTTGATTGGTCGAGAAGCATTTATTAATTTTTTCGGTTTTTTTTACACAAAACTGCAAAAATTATGTTTACTCGTTTCATAAAAGTCCAATAATATAGTAGCAGAATTGAAGTCTATAAATAGAGAACGCGTGAGGAGGTACGAGGTATAGTCACATTACAACATCAAATAAATCTTTGATACACAAGCAAACCAAAGTCTGTGAGAAAACAATCAAAAGACAAAATAAATGCCTTGGTAATGTTTTAAAGAGTCGAGAGCAATTAGTTGAGGCAATGCCATAATAATTTTCTCTTTTGATTGTTTTCTCAAACGACTTAGTTTGCTCGTTATTAAAGACTATTTGATGTTGTAATGTCTAATGTGACTATCCCTCCTCACGCGTTCTCTATTTATAGACTTCAATTTTGTCTATTATCTCTCCCAACTTGATCAGGCAATTCATAGGCACAAAAAGCCGTATTTTAAAAATTGAACTGGACTAGTCGATTCAATTGAGAAACGGTGTTCTGACAGATTTTCAAAATTTGTTCAGCCTGGGAGTGGTTGGTCAAGAGCCGGTCCACTCTAGTCATTCTTGCCTGAACCGACCGATTTTGATCGGTTTTCAACCAATTGAGAGAACGGTTCGATGGAAGATTCGATTTTTAAACATTGATAAAAATTTATAAAACGATTAACCATGAACTAATAGTAAAATTAGATGTTAACTATTTGTCAAAAACCCCTAATCTTAAGAGGTTTTTGAAGAACCAAATCAGCTGCCTATCTCGTCAGCTCTTTCTTCCCAATCATAGCAATCTTGCTTTTGTGAAGCATGTAGGATAATATTCATTCTGTGCAAATATTCTATGGTTGGTGAGCAAATTGTGTACGAAAATGAAAATGAACTAGATATGTGTCTCGTCTGGGTCTGTGGATTCTATAGAACTCTAGAAAATTTGTTTTCAGATGGCAATAGTGTTGTGTATGGAGCATGCTGTTTTTTTTGTTGCACTCCTAGTCTGTAGGGTATAGCTTTAGGTGATTATGAACTAAATCAAAATGACTAAAAAACCTCCAAGTACTTCTTATTTTTAGTGACGTTGTGGGAATTCGGTACTCCCTATGGAGCAATTCATTCGAGGTCAATCTCAGAAACAGTCACCCTGATTTTTTTTAAACAGGGGAAAAGGTTGCATACAGCATGACCCCCTAGAACCTCCATTAAATGGGTTGGGTTGATGTTGTTGTTGCTAATCTGTAGCTGTCTCTGAATGGCCTTTATTCTCACCATGTTCACTTGGCCACTTGGTGTTGGATTATTTCCAATGCTGCAGTTTGCTTATGAAAGCGTACTTGATATGTTTGAATGTCAAAAGTACTCCATACTATATTATCATTGTTATTATGCTTTTGTAATAACTCTTCTATATTTAATGCTGGCTTCTGGGTTAGTGCTAAACTGCTAATTGTTTGCAAGTGAAATTAGTGATGTGGAAATTTCCTTTGATGAAGGTGCAAAAGTGTCATTTTCTCATCAAGTCTCCTCTTGTGTGTTATATGGTCTTTGTCAAGGGTGACCACTCATGTATGTGTTGAAGTGCATGTACATCTTACATGAGTTTTTACTTTGGCATGCCTGCGCTTCACTATTACTTTCTGTGATCTCACAAGTTTTGATGGCCTTGTGTGACAGGAAAAAGATGAAAAAGTAGAACCTGTTCGAGAACGAGTGAATCTTACTGAGCAGTTGTTAAGTTCAGGTTCAGTTGCTAGGCAATTAGCTGATCAGGTTGCTCTTGCCAAGTCTTATGTTATCATTGCAAAAGAGCACAACAACCTTCAACTGGCTTGGGAACTTAGCTCACGGATCAGAAGTTGCCAGCTCCTACTTTCAAAAGCTGCCATGAGAGGAGAACCCATCTCTCTTGATGAAGCAGAGCCTATAATTAAAAGTCTGTCATCTCTCCTCTTCAAGGCACAGGATGCGCACTATGACATAGCGACTACAATAATGACTATGAAATCTCACATTCAAGCCCTTGAAGAGCGTGCCCATGCAGCTACTGTTCAGAGCATAGTTTTTGGGCAACTGGCTACTGAAGCATTGCCAAAGAGCCTCCACTGCTTAACTGTAAAATTGACGGTAGACTGGTTGAAGAAGCCCCTGCTACAACAGCAAGCTGACGAGAGCAGAAACTCCCCTCGGCTGGTGGACAACAATCTCTATCATTTCTGCATATTCTCTGATAATTTATTGGCTGCCTCGGTAGTTGTGAACTCCACTATCTCAAATGCTGACCATCCAAAGCAGCTTGTTTTCCATATTGTTACGAATGGTGTTAATTATGGGGCTATGCAGGCTTGGTTCTTCAGTAATGACTTCAAAGGTGCCACTATAGAGGTGCAGAACATTGAAGAGTTTACTTGGTTGAATGCATCTTACTCTCCTGTTGTGAAACAGCTACTTGACCCAGATTCACAAGCATACTACTTCGGTGGTTCTCAAGATTTTAGGGTTGAGCCCAAGTTCCGGAACCCGAAATACCTCTCATTATTAAACCATCTTCGATTCTATTTGCCTGACATATATCCTCAGCTTGAGAAAGTTGTTTTCTTAGACGATGATGTAGTCATTCAAAAGGATCTCACCCCTCTCTTTTCACTGGACTTGCATGGAAATGTGAATGGAGCTGTGGAAACTTGCCTTGAAGCATTTCATCGGTACTATAAGTATCTTAATTTTTCAGACCCGAGAATCAGCTCAAAGTTTGACCCTCAGGCCTGTGGATGGGCTTTTGGAATGAACATTTTTGATGTGATTGCGTGGAGGAAAGCTAATGTAACATCACGATATCATCATTGGATGGAACAAAATGTCGATAGGTCGCTGTGGAAGCTAGGTACTCTGCCTCCTGGACTTCTCAGCTTTTATGGATTAACGGAGCCTCTCGATCGAAGATGGCATGTCCTCGGATTAGGTTATGACCCAAATATTGATAACCGGTTGATAGATAGTGCAGCTGTTATTCACTTCAACGGGAACATGAAACCATGGCTAAAGTTGGCCATTGGCAGGTATAAACCCTTGTGGGATAAATATGTGAACCAGACCCATACATACCTTCGAGAATGTCTCACTAGTTGAATGTGAGTGAACACTAGTCTTTCAGTATGCAGATTATTTATGCAGCAGTGTTAGAGCTGAAGCTTGTGATTCAGCCAATTGTAGATTCAGAGGGAATTTTGACTTCTTTAGGATTCCTTTTTTTTTTACATTTTTCTTCTTCAATTACAGAATTTAAAAGGGGGAGGATGGAGGAAGTTTTTACACAGTTAGGGAACAGTAAATTCTTCTAGGAGACAACAGGAACTGTTATTCATTTTTTGGTTTGTGTTTTTCCTTTCTTTTATCTGATAGAAATGTAGAATCTATTTATTCTTGTAGCAGTTGGTGTAATAATCTCAGAAAATTTTGGATCCCAATTGTAACTGTACTGGTGGAAATAGAGCTCTGCTCTTTTCAGTCAACTTGATATAGAGAGTATATTTGTACCCACTCAATGAAGATTGTAAACTATCCATCATCTTTTGGTGACAGCAAAACTATCAATCACTTGGAATCATGGTTTTTTGGATCATAGACCAACATGCTTCTAAGTGTTGTACTAGTGACAAAAAATCAGGACTTGTGAATCGGTAATGATCTGGTTTTGCCGGTGCATATGCAATTATGCATGATGTCTGTAAACAGAAGAAAACGTACATTGAAATGCAAAGAAAGCCATGTTTTAGTTATAGATAAAGATTTCTTTCACTCAAGCGGATCTCGACTTAACATCTCGAATATCTTGTCAGTTTTTCTTATGCATCAGGTATAGATACTCTCAATGTATGGCGATCTCTGAGCAACCAGCTTCAGAGGCACAAGCTCGAAACATCCCCAAAGTGTTGAAGGGCATGATTACCTCCCCTTCAGGAGACACAGCAATCAGCCCTACATCGCCTTTTGCAGCTCGCTTTTCCACAGCGTATTCAGCTGCTTCTTTTAAAGGAAGCTCCTTGTACTCCATAAGAGCTGCAACATCTCGTGCTACGGTTCCACGTAAGATGGCCTCTCCTCTTCCTGTGGTAGATACAGCACAATAGCCGTTGGCATAAGTGCCTGAACCAATCACCGCAGTTTCTGAAATCCTGCCTACCATCTTACCAACACGACCCCCAGTTGAGGTTGCAGCTGCCAAGTTGCCTTCATTGTCCACCACCACACAACCCACTGTTCCAAATTTGCTACAATCATCCTTGGCACCTTCCACTTGTACCTCTTTTTGCAAAGGTTGGTTGCAGCCTGTCTAAAAAAACATTCAAGAACACGGAAGTACAGCTTTATCCTGTCAGTTATCGTAGGGAAAATGTGTTCAATTCATAGCTAACAGAGAAGTATAAGCTTACCTGATCTCTGTTTGCTTCTTTAGTTTGTTTCAGCCTGTCAATGTTCTCAGGGGTTATAAAGTAGCTCGGATCTGCAGTTTCAACATCCTAGAGAGGGTACTTATAGTTACAAGAACTGATCAATAAATCACATTTCAAAACCCAAAATTCAACAAAATTTCAATACAATCATTTGCAGACACAAGGTACTCACTTGTTCCCTGGCAAAGGCCTCAGCACCCTCAAAACCAAGGAATATATGAGGAGTCTTTTCCATGACCAAGCGTGCCAGAGAAATGGGATTCACAACTGTCTTAAGACCAGCCACAGCCCCGCATTTCAATGTCTGACCATCCATGATGGATGCTTCCATTTCAACTGTGCCTGCGGTTGTTAACACAGAGCCGCGACCAGCATTGAAAAGTGGAATGTTTTCTAGTTCACGTACCTGTTGGACAAGGTGACCAACATCTCAGTTTTGTTGTAATTGGTGCGACCAACATCTAAGTTCTTCGACAATGATACAGGACAAGGAGTTGCATACATATTTTACGAGCTTTGTCATTACAACGCCAAAGCCATGTTAAGCTGACACAAGAAGCTAATAGAAATTCCTCAATCAACACCCTACTCGTACATAAGAATAAACTAAGTCCAATAGTCAGGGTTGTAAACACCGACCCTTACAACAATCCTCCTTCGGGTAGTCAGATTCAGTTATGCTCCCATGTCTACAAATAAATCTTCCCTTTGGGGCAGAGTTTTGACAGATTAGCTAGACATACAATGAAAGTATAAAATGGCTCTACAGCTATAAGTTCTCTTTAGCCGAGAGATGGAGAGAAGCTCCAGCCGCATTCTTTCGCAGCATATTTAATCAAAACCGGTCACCTGCAAATCTATTCACTACTATGTCTTCCAAGACGATAGACCAAGACAGGCATGAAGGGATATAATGTCCAAAAAAAACCTTAAGTTAAATTGTCTAACCTTAGGAACACATCCAACAAGAAACACAGCAGTTAAACTGTCAATCAGTCTATAACACAAAATAGGCCTC
>ONZK01001923.1:90125-100625 GCA_900322385.1 Pharnaceum exiguum | reverse complement strand
GGGGGGGGGGGGGGGGGGGGGGGGGGGGGGGGGGGGGGGTATGGAGTTACATCTATAGATAGACAAGTTAATGTATCGCGACTTCTGAGACACCATCCTCAGATGCACAAGATCGAAACATCCCTGTAGTATTAAAAGGCATGGCTATCTCCCCTGTGGCAGACACAGCAACCAAGCCCATGTCACCTTTCCCAGTTCGCGTTTCCACAGCGTATGTTGCTGCTTCCTTCAAAGGAAGGCCTTTGTACTCCATAAGAGCTGCCACATCTCGAGCAATGGTTCCACGAATGATGGCCTCTCCTCTCCCGGTTGCAGATACAGCACAGAAATTGTCAGCATATGTGCCTGCACCAATCAATGGGGTGTCACCAATCCTGCCCTTCATCTTGTTGACCAAGCCCCCAGTGGAGGTTGCTGCCGCCAAGTTGCCTTCACTGTCTACTGCCACACAACCCACAGTTCCTAACTGGCTACCATCTTCATTCAGTTCATTGGCAGTGTGTGTTTCTACTTGCACCTCTTTTTGAATAGGCTGAGTGTAGTCAATCTGCAAACAATCAGAAATTTTCGTAGAGGTTAGTCAACTATGACTTTACTATTTCCATAATCAGAGTTAGTGACCGTAGTAATCTAGTATCTAAAAAACGAAGACATAGTAATGTCATTTTGCTGTTCTATTGTTGAGGAAAGTAAGACATTCCAATCTCATAAAAGGTAAACGAAGCAGCAACACTGTTTTGCTCAAGGATATTGAATATTATTGGATGAAGGCACAACAGAAGCTAAAGAGTAAGATAAAAAGAAGAAAGAAAGGCCTCACCTGAATTCTGTTTGCTTCTTTAGCTTGTTTCAGCCTCTCAACATTTTCTGGCGTTATAAAATAGTTTGGATCTACAGTTTCAACACCCTGAAAAGTACACTAATTATCATTCTAGCATTCTGGAACTCGCAAAATTCAACAATATCTATAAGCAGAATTCATGCGTAATCTCAAGCAGATGAGGCTCGAGGCTCCAGTCTCCAGTACACAAAATGTGATAAATTAAATGAGCTGAAAATATTGCGCAGGAAAGAAATAGTCAAGGTCAATGAACTAACTTGTTCCCTTGCGAAATCCTCAGCTCCTTCAAAAGCAAGGAACACATGAGGAGTCTTCTCCATAACCAGGCGCGCCAAAGAAATAGGATTTACAACAGTTTTAATACCAGAAACAGCCCCACATCTCTTTGTCGGACCATCCATGATGGAGGCATCCATTTCAACAGTTCCCTCACTGGTTAATACTGAGCCACGGCCAGCATTGAATAGGGGATGGTTTTCCAGTTCTCGCACCTGTTGCACAAGGTGGCAGGCAAACAGTAACTCAATTTGTGTTTGAGGTCATGTCAAAGTGTCAAACCGGAGAAAATACACTGGCTTCTTTGACATTACACATTTACACCAGATTTTGAGTGAAAAAAGAGCCCACATTTCATCTATCAGCAATGATAACAGACAGGATCAGAGCTTCATCCGTTGCAAAGGAGCTCAGTGAAAGAATGTCAAGGCAAGCTATTTTAACTACTTGGACAATGGAGAGTGATTTACACTGATAGAATCTTGTCCACAGGCCACAACCCCGCGGGCATTGAAGCGAAGGGAGGGACAGTAAGCCAGTAATACAATAAGATCATGAAATGGCCATACAGCTATAAATGTTTGACACTACCAAATCTGCAATTTGGAACTCTACAATTATTGCTACAACTTGTATTAAGCAATATCCCCAAGGACAAAAATATCAGAACTTGGACAATCATGACAAAACAAGGCAATAGACTGACAAGGGTAAATAAGAGAACAAAGCAAGAACACCGTCTTTATGGCAATCAATCAATGACAGAGAAATTTGAAGGACAATGACTAAAAACAAAACAAGGAAAATCCATAGTCATCAATCTAATGGAACAGCACCAACTATTAACTAAACCACAAATCAAAGAAATATAATCCAGTCATCAACAGTTCAACTCATAGCTCTTTCAAATTCCAACATACCCTTTATGATCCTGCATCAGATGACGGCTAGAAGGTCAAATTGTACGCAATCTTGTTCTTTAGACAACCAATACTAATGAGAAGAACAGTAGATTGTGCACATTTCTAATAAAATATAATAATTATATTGCAGTATTATGTCCAGAACAAAGACGCCTACAAAATTACTAACAAGTCCATAAACACAAAAAAGAAAGTATAAGTCAACTGCTACAACATAATAGCATGATCAATAGAGTAATTCATACATAACCCAACACTCAGTTTCTCAGTGATTCAGATCAAAGTATGTATAAGCCACAATGATCATACAATATTTATGTAAAGAATAAAGCAGAAAGAGTATGTTACCACAAGTTCAACAACATCAAGGGGAGATTTTCCTGCTTTGATGGCAGCAACACCAACGTCAAGGCAATGTTGAAGCCCTGATATTCTTCCTTGTCTTTTCTCTGCAGGAAGGTTCAAAGGGATGTCTCCTGCTCCCCCATGCATAGCTATTGCCCACCCCATTTCAATTAACTTTTATAAATAAATTAAAATGGAAGACAGACTAACTATTGGGAGAGTTATTTTGGTGACTTGGGTTGGGGTAGTTTTTGATGATCAGGACATATCTATATATGCTAAGCAAGGAGACAAGGAGAATTAAGTCATTAACTGAGGAGGACAGAAAATCTAACACCAACAGACCAACTGGTGAATTAACTAGGTTCACGTGGGGTCCATGATTTGGCTGCGCTTTTTGAGGAATCATAATCATAAGAAGATTCAAGGATCAAGACTCTTTTTGGTCAAAAAAATTATGGTAAAAAAACAAGACTCAAGACTTTTTGCTAGTTCAGGATAAAAGTGAGAAAGATATGCGTAGTTGCTGTGTAAGATATGATGGAAGTAATCTGATCCGAATAGTTGTCACCGTGTCAGGATAATATTGTTTTGATCATTGGGAGACGTTGGTGCCAGGGAGTATCTTAATAATAATGAGAAATATAATGGAAGGATATAAATACTTGATAAGAAATATATGGCACATATTTTGTATGATTGGGATCTTGCTTGCATAGTAAAGAATGCAATCGTCACACATAAATGCAGCTGCTAACTTGGGAACCAAATCAGAGAAACAAAGCAAGTACACAGATTTGCAATGGTGAATACAGATCACAAGCATAGCACAGAGAACATAACATTTAAGAAAAGAAACAAAAGATTGAACCAACAGAAGATTACCAACTCGAGTTAAAACATTTTTTCTATTTCCATTTCTCGACCTATTTGTCACGGGTTATGAGCAAATAGTGTCTGCTCTTGGGGGAGAAACAACTAAAAGAAAAAAAAAGTAGAAAATGCAAGACTTGCAATAGAAGTAGATCGTTCAATGTATGGATATTTCAGAGTAACCATCTTGGGAAGCACAAGCTCGAAACATCCCCAGAGTGCTGAAGGGCATGGTTATCTCCCCGGTAGAAGACACAGCTATCAGCCCTACCCTGCCTTTTGCAGCTCCCTTTTCCACAACATATGCAGCCGCTTCTTTCAAAGAAAGCCCTTTGTACTCCATAAGAGCTGCCACATCCCGTGCAATGGTTCGCGGTATGACGATCTCTCCTCTCCCAGTGGTTGATACAGCGCAATAGCTGTTGGCAAAAGTGCCTGCTCCGATCAATGGGGTTTCCGAAATCCTGCCTGCCATCTTGCCAACACAACCCCCTGTTGAAGTTGCAGCTGCCAAGTTGCCTTCATTGTCTACTACCACACAACCCACAGTTCCAAATTTGTCACAACCATCCTTGTCATTATGTCTTTCAGCATGAAGTTCTTTCTTAAAAGGTGGAATGCAGTCTACCTACAAAACATGAAAACAGTAAGAAATAGGGATAGGTGTAAGGTGAGTTTGATGTTGTCGATCACTATTAGTGCTTGTTTATGTTCGGTAAAGTTTCAGACAAAGCATTTTCTTATGGGTCTCTTTATTTTTCACAGGCAAGCCCTCGTAAATCTTACAAGTTACGCACCCCACTCCACCCCACCCCACCCATTCCCCTGCGGCCAGGGGAAAAAACGAAAAAAACTTAGGCCAGGGGAAAAAACGAAAAAAACTTAGGCCAGTTCGGGGACGTTCGTGCTGGGGTTAATGGGTCATGATAATGACGACTATTCTTCCGGTTGGAGTGAGTTGAAATCTATTGAATTTACAATCAGAAAAGGCAAATGCTTGTTCAGTCAAGTCATTCAATATTGGGTAAGTGGCTATAATTCATAGCTAATGTGTACAAGAGTACAGAAATGGATGGGCTTACCTGACTAATGTTTGCTTCTATAGTTTGTTTCAACCTTTCAATGTTCGCTGGGGTGATAAAATAGCTTGGATCTGCAGTTTCAACACCCTAGAGAGTATAATCACAAGCATTATGCAACTAAGCAGGAAAACACGTTCTGAAACTCGTAATTCACATAATCTCAAAATTCCATGAAAAAGCTTAGGCTGATGAAACTTCTGGAGAATCTAGCAGTACACAAGCTCCTTATAATAAAAAATCCATATAATCAAGAAAATGCGCACAAGGCACAACAAAAGAGACAACTTTCAAAAGTAAAGAGACTCACTTGCTCTCTAGCAAAGGCCTCAGCTGCCTCAAATGCAAGGTATACATGAGGAGTCTTCTCCATGATTAAGCGTGCCAGAGAAATTGGGTTTACAACAGTTTTAAGACCAGAAACAGCCCCGCAATCCAATGTCTGACCATCCATGATGGAGGCTTCCATTTCCACTGTGCCCTCGATAGTTAACACAGAGCCACGCCCAGCATTGAAGAGTGGATGGTTTTCTAGTTCGCGTATCTGTTGGCAAGGTGACCAACAAAGAGTACCAGTTTTGTCATAAATCACGGTTGATGACTTATAGAAGAAAAGGCATCAGTTTCTTCGAATACAATACTGGACGTGGAGTTGTATCCATACAAAAGTAGGAATGAAAGAAAACAGTTCAATTGACAAGTAGTCATATCAGTTGTCACAATAAATCAAGTTTAAGTCTTAGGGTTGTGCACAGTAGTCTCTTCGAGCGGGGATTTTCCAACGAAATATGATAGAGCTTGAATGGCTACCAGCTAAATTATGCGCCAAAGTCTTAGTCCCAAATGTATTCGCGGTCAATTAGCAAGGACCAGATGGGATTTTTACACACACATCCCAGTTTTGGTCCATGCCAGGGAGATGTGACTATGTTTAGAAAGGTATAAGTGTATAACGAACAAACACTAATACACTTTGCAAATCTATAAACTAGAATCTCTCATGAGAACAGACCAACATGATGAACAATCAACAAACAAATGCAGGACATGGGAACCAACTCAGAGCTGTGTCAGAGAAACAAAGCAAGAGCAGAGCACTGTAATCGTCACCGATTATAAGAACAGCACCAAAGATTGAAGGAGAACAACAAAGAAAAGAAACAACAGATCAAATTAACAGAATGGTACCACTTCGAGTCAACCATTACTCAATCAGCCCCAATGTGGCTGTCTCCTTAGAATGATCCTTCAAGACTAAGAACTTAGATGAAGTAGACTAAGTTATCCCAACAACAACAACAACAAACCCAGTTATCCCATCCAAGATAGGGTACTGAGGGAGCCTGATGTACGCAGCCTTACCCCGATTTGAAAAAATCGGGAGACTGTTTCCAGAATGACCAGACTAAGTTATCCCATTATATAGTAAAGATGTGAAGACTGTAATAAAAGCTTCAAAGGTATAATTGGAGTAGTTCAACATCAACTGGAAAGTGACGAAAACGGGCTAGTAAAACACTATCCAACAGAAAACACTATTGTACTTAGAATTGGGGAGGTAATTCAATAACAGAACACACGACTGCACTTGTCACCGTGGAAAACCCAACAGAGCATACTACTGCAATTATCATTAGGGATTTAGATCACAATCCAACAATACTACTGCACTCATCCTTTCATTGCTCCTCCAATTAGAATAATACTTTGATCCCACTCTCGTAAGGTCTGGCACACAACCTTACGCGGTTACGCCTACAGCCTACTAGTCATAATAAAACACATAAACATGCACCAATTTTACTGGACACATTGAAATGAACCCTCAAAATCAAGAAGCCAGATCAAATAGACTAAAACACCCCTCAACAACAACATAGCCTTCCTTAGTCCCGAAACTAATTGGGGTAGGCTAGCAAGGATAAGAGCCCACAAACACACACAATGATTTATAGCCTATTTGCTAATGGCACTTGGGTTTTTTTCAATTGGCTAATGGTGCACTATAGGAGAACAAAACACTGGATCAAAGTTCAAACATAAGAGCTACCAAACGTGGGGTTGGTTGGACTGGTAAGCCGCTCCATACCAGAGATCTCGAGTTCGACCCTCGGCGTATGCATAGACCCTCGTTGAGAGACTCACCCACCACAATAAGGTGTGTGACCTCGGTTGGGATAGGGGTCCGGATGTACTTGGAGCGAACCTTCAGTGAACCGGGCGGGCAATCAAAAAAAAAAAAATCAAACATGAGAGCTAGGCTGTGACCTCTTTGGCCTAGTTGATACTGTTCATACTTAATGCTTCACCATCAATCTCCAACTTGAATGCCAAAGTTACAAGAATACTAAAGAAAAGTAGGAAACCCAAATTTAACAACTTTTTTAACACAACATCAGAAAAACTCCTATGTAAAGAAACTAACTTTTCTAATGTAAGATCACAAACATCATTACTCACAATGGCCACAAATCCAACACCCAGAAACAAGTGGGCAACATTGTTAAAACATTACATACTGAAGGATTAGTTAACAACAATAAAGTAAAGTTGAAAGAAGATTTTGTTACCACAAGCTCAACAATATCAAGGGCATATTTGCCAGCTTTGATGGCAGAAACACCAATGTCAAGGCAGTGTTGAAGCCCAGATATTCTATTCTTTGCTGTCTTATCTCTTCTGGAAGGTCCAAAGGGATTGCCCCTGCTCCCCCATGTACTGCTATTGCCCACCCCATTACTACTAATATTGTCAAGCTGGGATTTATACAATACAACATAACTATACAAGAGAGTTTCCTTCTGTTCTGTTAAGTTGTTTCGTGGTAGGTAAACATCTGGCCCATTAGCTCAGTTGGTTAGAGCGTCGTGCTAATAACGCGAAGGTCGCAGGTTCGAGACCTGCATGGGCCATCAGCTTTTTGTCAGCAAATCGCTCTGTAATTGTCTGTCTTTGCCTTTTTATACTTTCTTTTTTTTTGAAATCATGGCAAAGTCATAAAATTTCTGTTTGCTTTTTAGGTTCTCTATGTGAATTGTGTTGTACGTTCAAATAAAAAGCAAATCATAGCCCAATAACATAAATCATTATCAGTCATTTGAATATGTTACTCTTTGAGATAGCAAATCAAAATATCAAATTGCTCAAGACGAGGGTTACCTAACTTTTGATGTACCTTTTAAAAAATATGGGATAGAGATCTTTGACATAAGTTCGGTTTCATTATGCACAGAGGTCCAATCAGATCCATATTATGTACAACTTATATACATGTTATAATGCGCTATCCCGTATGACGAGCAGAGGCACTGAAGGTCTATTTCTCCTTGTTCGACCCTGCCTTTCAGAGTTGATCACTATTCTGATCAACACCTTAAATAAGAGATTATTGGCTGAAGCGATCAAGCTTATTGGATAATGACCCAATGAATTCCACACTTAAGTAAGTATATGTAACCAATGGACCATCTGTTAATTTGGATGCACCTGTTCCAAGCAGCATCAGAGAAAGGGAGTTGGAACATTACATGTCTTCTTTAGGTCAAGGATCGCCAAAATTCCCTTTTCAAGCTGGCGAACAGCTGGGAGGAAGATGCATTTACGACAGTTATAGATCCTCGTGAAGTCGTGAGTCATGATGTTTCCGATGGGCCAGAATGTTCTCCGAAGCGAGATTTTTCTTCTTCTAGAACTCCCTGGGATGAGAAGGGTAAGAGGGGGTGTCAGAGAATGTTGATCTTAATAGGGCTTAAATACTTAATGCAGCAGGTATTAAGAAAAACCTTGATAATCATAATTGCAGCATCCTTGTGCAACAGCTCATTGTACTCCTGACAGGCTAGACTCTGTACAAATGCATATATGTGGTGAGCAAATAAGAACAGGAAGGTTTTTCACTCTTTTTTTTGAGAGAGGGGGTGGGGGGGAAAAGGAATTGAAATTTCATGAGCGAAACATGAGAGTCTAAACAATCTGTGAGTCTGACATACATGGGCACAATTGGGGCAGCCTGTTTCTCCTGAACACTTGCATGAGGAGAGCACATCCACCGCAGCCGTCAACAGATCATTGAAAAGTGGTTGAAGCTAACAATAGAAAACTCGACACATTAGATAGTATTGACAGGCAATCTACATATTTGCACTTGAAGAAGTATGGTTTGGGAAAGTAATTTTTTTTTGAGTCCACTCTATCACAAGAAATAGCAAGCTTCAAGATACTAGA
Organism: Pharnaceum exiguum; assembly: GCA_900322385.1. Taxonomy (NCBI): domain Eukaryota; kingdom Viridiplantae; phylum Streptophyta; class Magnoliopsida; order Caryophyllales; family Molluginaceae; genus Pharnaceum; species Pharnaceum exiguum. The sequence continues at coordinate 92,064 of ONZK01001923.1, read as the reverse complement.
GGTAGAACAAAAAACTTTCTTTTGTTTGTACAGAAAATAGTAATCAAAGGAATGAACCGTTCAATGGTGAGATTAATAACAACAATCACTTCTGGTTCAGGAGTTAATTTGACCCATTTTCTGATTCAACATGTTAAAATGAAAGGTCGTTTGCCATACCCGCATAGAGTGACCTGTTCCTCCAGGATGTTGGTCATAGAGTAAGATTCTTTCTGGCACATAACGTTCCTCATGCGGATTTGCACACTCAGGAGCCAAATCAGAGGAGTCACAGATCATATATCTAAAAACAAAGGCGCGTTAAGCAAGATACAGATGATTGGAAGAATGGAAAGCATAGTAGCTTGAGAGTCACCACTTACAGAGGCACTACATTGAGTACAGCATGCGAGGCAGCATGCAAGCCTCCACGAAATGAAAAGTTTGCTCTCTCCACTGCCGTTTTAACTGATGAAGGAACCCGAATCCAGACAGCCTGTAGCAGACATTTTAGAAGGTAGCGTACAATGCACAAAAGATCTGAAGGAATAAGGGGAAACATATATTACCTGTGACTCATATGAATATTTAGGAAGTTTCATATCAACTGCATCAAGCACCCTGTCAGTCCTCTTCTCAATACAATAATAGCCAAACCAAGTGGTAGTAACTTTGCAGGAGTTTGTTTGGGCTGTTGTTTGACAAAACTGAAAATTCTGAGCACTGGCTGGATATGCCTGCATAAGAAGCAAGCATGCCGTAAAATCATTTTCAAGTATGCATAAAAAAAATATTAAAAAATTATATCCCCTCCGTCCTGAACTTATTTTCCAAAAATCACTCTTGAGGTCGACCAGTGACCAATATACCTTAGGCTTATTTATTGTATCAGAAAATTTTAAGGCACTAGATTTTCCACATCCACATACTGAGGCAAGCCTAATTAGCAAACTTGAAAGTTCCACTATCTCTTTTTATTTGGAAGGTTCCGCATCAATTTATACACATGTTAAGTTAACTACTGATAGAGCTTTTATACTTTACTTTTGACCGTTCAACTAAGAAAGGGAGTACTGAGAATCTTCAAGTCTTTCCATAGTCTTGGTTGGAACAGGAAGAACCTCACTCCCCTATGCTGAGCAACCGTACTTAAAAGGCCATTTTCATCCATATAAACAGCTTTTATAAACTTATTTAATGTATTTTGAATGCTCTCAAGCTGCAATCCAGTCTCAAAGAAACATAGGATTAACTCTAAGTTTTGGCAACCATCTTCAAAGGTGAAAAAATCAAGATATACTGGAAGGCTGGCTGATTTGCACTCCCATATAAAGGATAGGAAGTGAAAGAGGAGCTCGACCTCAAAACCTAGCAGTAACATGGGGCTTGGATAAAAAAGGAGGTAGCACAATACTAAAGCAAATAGTTGACGAGTCTTTGCTTCATAGAATCTGGGCACAGCTAAAAACGCAGTTCGCAACAGAAATTGTTAAAGCATCCATTACTTGGATAATAAAACATGTACTTTACTGCATAACCCTAGAAGTTAAGAAAATGAGGAGAATTTCTAACTTACAAGAGCACCTCCAATAACATCAATGTCTGTATAGTCACGGGTCCTGGTATAGTGCTTCAAATCTGCCTTTCTACAATAAGCAGTCTTGCTTAATAAATTCATCTCCTGTACAAGATAAGTCTTCCCCTGGTTCATGTAGACTGCACCTTCATAAACCTTCATCAAAAAAAAATATTACTGACAAATGTGACAGGTACAGACAGGTCAAAAAGACACTTGTCAGTGATATATTGCGACTTTCTTGCTTTCAGATTAAAAATCCCTTCAATCTGTTGCTTGTTGGTTACTTTAGATTCCAAAATAAGACAAACTATTCAACAGCAAACAAATATGAGCGGTTACCTGGAAAAAAGCCTTGCTTTCTTCAATCTCTTCAAGGATGTC
>ONZK01001923.1:12411-39269 GCA_900322385.1 Pharnaceum exiguum | reverse complement strand
ACGGAGGTAATAGTAAAAAATAATATTGTATATTGTAATATGTATTTTAAAATAATATTATATATTATAAGCAAAAGAAAAGAAAAGAAAAAAAACAATCAGAAATGGAGATAGAAAGGAATAAACTAGTAAAGATGATGAAAGTAAATGTAGCGAACTAGGAAGACAGATAACTTGATTGAAAATCCACAACATGTTTGTTAATCTGTCAATGTTACTTCTCTCTCTTTGCTTTATTGTTACACCTAAAATTCTACTAAAGCGGAGAAAAGAAATAAAAGGAGGTGAGTGGAGAAATAGAGAGAGAGAGAGGAGTGGAGACATTCAGAGCGGAGGAAAGACGGGAGACTTTTGTTGTGAGTGGGGAAATAAAATGAGGTAAATGATAGTAATGATAGATTAAGACAACGCTGTTATTTGAATCTTGATTCTTTTTGTTTTTTTTTGTTAAATGAATCCCTATTCTTGATTAGTGTAAACCGAGGGGTGCTTTTGTGTGTGTGAGTGTGTTTTCTGTTTTGTTGTTTGTTTTTTTTTTTTTTGGAAAATTTGATGATAATAATCCCACCTTTGAGCTTTAAAATGAAAATAATTACACCTTCCAATATTAACACTAACACACCATACTGTATATGGTACAAAATGAAACTAGTCTAAGGCTGACAGAGATTTAACAACGTTAACTATTTTTTCACAAAATAAAAAACAAAACAAAACCGTACATGATGTAAACAAAAGATAAATTGGGGGAAAATAGATATGGAGTGGGGGGAAATTAGATTTTGGAGGGAAATTTTAGGAAATAAGGGTGTAGGAAAAAAGGAAAGGAAAAAGAAACAAAAGGTGGAGGGAAAATGAAAAAGAAAAGGAAAAAAAAGTAAGGGCATGACACATGAGGGCATTTTCTCTCTACTCCATGTCAACACTAAAGAAAGAGCATCATTTTGGATCTTCTGCCTTGTTGCTTCTCATGTGTACCTTTAAGCCAATAATTAAAATTGTGGGGAACCTATCGGTTTGCATCTTTGATTAAATGATCAGTTCTTTCAGTTTACAACTTCGATTTGTTGCTTGCACAAAGGTAATCTTGATGATCGATATATGCTACTAAATCACATCAGAAGTGATATACACACGTTACCATCAGAAATAAATCAGAGAAATATGTGCTTTGCATATTTGATAAAAACAGAAAAACAATGTGTATGCTCAAATGTGGTTGTACCAACATTCCACTGTAGCCTTCTTATCATTTTGCTATTGACATCATTCTCACATAAGTTCTCATCAGTGCAACATGGCAGCAAAAGTTCAGGAGTTGAGCAAAGAGGCAGAAGAAACAGAACCCATGGAGTTATCATTGATTGGAGAATCAAAGAGCAGAAAAGACAGTTTGGATTATGACCAAGATCAAGAGAATGAAAATGTGATCTCCTCGAGCAACGACGTTCAACAGAACTTCAGTATTCTGCAGCAATTTTCTGAGACTATTCCTTATTCTGGCAGCATATCTCTTCGGTCCACTAGCAGCACTGCTAGCACTCGGTCCTTTGCTTTTCCCGTGTAAGTACCATGTTTCTTGTTTTCCATGGTTGATGGTATTCCTAGGTTGATTAGAATCCTATGCAGTAGAATCAGAACCCTGCACTAGATCATGACAACCTGTGTGCATAAAGATTATTGCTTAGGGCTCTTGCTAGTGTATCAGTTGCGTGTAGTTACTTCTGTAGTGTGCCTCCAAAGAGTTGAGCTATATGGAGACAACTTGTGGTTCACTATAATCAGGTAAACGATAAAGGTGGTGGAGAGTAGTTTCTCTCCCTCCATCTACCCAAGAAGCAACGACGCGACTTACTTAGGCGGTTCAATCCTCCTTTGGTCGTGCTTCTTACCCCTACCCCAAGCTTGCCATTGAAAGTTTATGAAAAAACTTGGGAACTTCCGCTTGTGTGCATTATGTTGCTTATGAAGCTATATCAGATGGAGAGAACCAAGGAGACAAATGGAAATACAGATGCCCGCTTATCAAATTGCAACTCAATAAGGAAATCAGTGCACTCATCTAATTCAGCTCCTTTATGTAACCTTGAATCATGATGTACTTCACCTGACCACATCCATTTTATCCAGTACGTTGACACTTGAGCAGCAGAACACGTAGAAAAAGCCTCATAGCTAACAGCCTAACATCTTAGATTTATTAATGGACAGGGTGCAAGAAGCTAAGTTCTTTATGTTATGTTTGGTGCTCAAAATCTGCACAGTAGAACTGTCGAAACTTCCATCCAAAAAAAAAAAAAACTGTCGGAACATCTACGATCTAAGGTATCATACTATCATGTGCAATCCCAATTTCACTCAGCTCATGCTACCCAACACTTGTTTCATTCTCTCTCACTACATGATCACTTGGGTCAGTAAACTACTACATCTTCCTTTTCTCTTCATCTAGGTAGCTAGGTAATTAAAACCCTCGATTATCTTGAAAAACACCACCTTCTTTTTTTGTTGGAGAGAATGGAAGTATGAAACCCAAGTTGACATCATTTTTAGAGGTTAGCCAAGTTTTGTGTGACTTATCCAAGCAAATTGACTTCCTTACTGAGCGCTTGTTCACTTCTTTATGTCGAGGCTTCTAATTGGCATGGGGGCTCTCTTTCTATGTTGTATATTTGTGATCAATCAACGAAAAAAAAAAAGGAAAACTAAAGTATTTGATTCCCTCGTTAAGCAAAACAAAAAAAAATGAAGAGGGCCAATAGTCCTATGCTACATATGTATATACTAGTTGGAACCCGTGCTATAGCACGAGATTTTTATTTTGTACTTTATTTTTTTTGGGTTATATATAAATTTAATTATGCTCATGTTTTTTGTTCTCTTGGTTGAAATAATACCTTGTACGAATGGATTTAATTTTAGTGTGTTTTTTGTGTCATAAATATTTATTGAGAAAGTTGTATTCGTACTAAAATATTTATTCTTTTCCTTCTCGAAATAAACTTATTGCTATAACTTGCTCTAAAGAAATGTTATGTTCTTAGACATTTTAAAAAAAATATATATACATGTGTCTAACTGTCTCTCCATTTTACTATTTTACATGAAAGAATTGACATTAAAAGATACAAATTACAAAGGTAAACACTTTCATTGGAAAAAAAAAAGATAAAAAACATATGAAAGGCATTGACATTCATAGATGTCTTTCCCTGTCTTTTTTAGGAGTAAGGTAATTGTAGTTGTTCTGCAACTGCCCTTAGTGACTTCTTTTGTAGCTAAATCATAAGAGAAGCATAACCATTTCCCTTTTAGCTACATCAGAAAAGCATAACTGTTCTTTACATTGTTCGTCTACGATATAGCCGTGCCTGGCCAAACGGTGGCAATTAGATGGGTTGGGCTGCGTTATGGCTTGATGGGTCTGGCTAGGCCACTCGCTTGGATGAGCATGTTGACAGGGCTTTGTCTCCGAGAAGAATCCACATGTATCTTTTGTAAACACGTACAAGATGTTTCTTGGAAAAGTTCTTTTCGGCTTCCTTCACAAGCGGTTTTACAAGCCCAGCTCGTTGGTGATTCTTACGTAGCCAAGTAGCTAGTACAAATTAGTTTTTAGTATTTTAGTCCTATTATGTAATTAGTTTTGAATAAAGTAGTTTAATTTAGTAAGTCTTTGTAGACCGAGTGGATTTAGTGACTATACAATAAAATTGTGAGTAAGAATCTACTAATACCAATAAGTGACTTGAGCAGTATTTTGTGTTACACAAAACTTCTACGAAAGCCGGACTAGCAGGTTCAACCAATTATATAATGCTAGACTTCGGTAGATATTTTTTCCTGACATCCTTACAGCATGAGATGACGGACCTAATGGGGGAAACTTAAACACTGACTTCTCATTCGTGCAAGGATTCCCAAAACTACTAGGAGCCCACTTACGAGGCCAAATCCGGCTTCCCACGAGCATCAATGAGTCATCATGCAAGAATGTACATATAGGTGGGTATATTTGCTTTGCCTGAGATAGATGATCACAACCATGAGATTCGTACATCTTTGTAAACAGAGCTCTAACTTTAGCCATATAACTCTGCAAAAAAAAAATGTTACTTTGTTAGTGCACTTCCTTTTCCAAGTAAATAAGAATTATTATACAACATAAATACATAATGTATAGCAATCTAAACAAACCTCTACTTTTTTTCGTTTCTCAATTCAATGCAATTTCAGTTGTAATTTTGACTACCTTCCGCTTTTTCTATTTCACTCCGCCATCATTCAATTTCTCCACAAACAAAAATAAAACACATCCTTACTAGATGGTCGGGAGGTCGAATAACTGGGTTACAAAAATATTATTTGTAAAAAATGATTATTACTTAAAACTTGCATCGGCAAAAAGTTATAATAGTTATCAAACAAACCAATTAACAAAGGTACATGATTTGTAACATAAAAAGTCATTATTTAACCAATACAATATACAATGAGGGTGAAGCACAAAGCTTCTTTTACACTAATTTCATCCCAAAAATCTTCTTCTTATGTTCATTTGAGAAAAAGCTCAAAGAAAGTGAATTATCAACTTTATAACTCATAGTTCAAAGGGTACAAAAAGGAACACCTCATGGATGTAATGAATAGGGTAAGATGAAATTCTTTTAGTAAAATGAAGATTTGGCGACACTTTAAAAAGGAATTTTTGGACTTTGGGATAAGGGAGCAATTATGTCTAATTCGCACTTTATCCATTAATATGAAAAATGCACAAGATATATCTAATATTTAAATTCTGTATTCAGTACATTTGGAGAGTGCTAGAGTGACCCACCGGGTCAAACCCGGTAGTAGCACTCTCCCTTATCTCTCTAAAACTAATAAAGTAATTATAGTAATTTTAGAGAAATGAAGGCACATAAATTTAGTGGGTCGTTGACCCGGAGAGTCACCCAATCTTTTTCCATTTATCCTCATTATACAATTATGATGTCTTTTTTTCATTGTTCCATTTTTTCCCACGTCATCTCTCTCTCTCCCTCCCCCCCTCTCTGTTAATCACTAGATGTAGCAGGTCAAAGGTCGAGTGTCAAAGGTCATTATCAACCATAAAATTAACACAAAGGTGATACAATTGCTGCGTGGCATTAGCAACACAGAGACCTTGGTTTCCAAACAAAAGACCACTAGGGTCATTAGAAACCTTCTTACTTTTTTTCTTAAATAAAAAAATTCAATACAAAGGCAGGGGAATATTTATGTTAGCAAGTCAGCACGTTTGTTTCGCAAAAACTTCTCTTCGAGACAAAACATTACACGAGCTCATAGTCCAACACCATTGACCTTGATACCAATCTTTGTTCTTTATTTTAGTCACAGGCCTTTAGTTGTCCATCATCCCCATTACTGGATCTCTCATCATCGGCATCTCTCACTCTCCAATTTTAAAGTGGGATGTAGAGAGCTAATTACAAAATTCAAATACCGTTTGAAACTATAAAGAAAAATATTTGAAAATCCCTAATTAATATAATGATTTTTCCGGATGTACGGTGCCGCGTGCCGGGTGTACCTTACACCGTACACCCATCCTTTGTAAGGAGACAAATAAAGATTGGGCCCTTAATATTTTATGAAGTAGGTGGGCCCAAAATAAGAGAAAGAAACAAAGAGGGTGTGTAGAGCAAGGTACACCCGGGATGTACGGTGTAAGTATCCCCATTTTGGCAACATAAAGAAAAATCACAAGGACAATACCCATTTTGTTAAATCCATATAACAAACACAAATATAATTGAGTTATTTTAAACATAATGTAAACATAGTACTATATTTTTTCAATAGATAATCATACAACCCACGAATACCCAAATTGGTATCTTTTTAGGTGTGTGGACAAATTAGTTTTTTGTAGCATCATTCTGACATTAAGGCAATTTTTTTTTTAGCAATACTATGGCATTAAGGTACCCAAAAACCATTACGAGTAAATATTTATTTCTTTAAAAAAGAAATTCATTTAACACTAATTTTTATTTAATTTGCTACGTAAAAAACCAATGTGGGATTGATTGGAGTGGTAAACGGCTTCATACCGCTTAAGCGAGGTCTTGGGTTCGAGCCTCAGTATGCAGAAACCTTCATTGGGAAACTCACCCACCACAGCCACGTGTGCGACCCGGGTCGGGTTTGGATGTAGCCGGAGCAAAGCTCCGGTGAACCAAACGAGCAACCAAAAAAAAAATTGCTACGTAAAATCCTTCTTAAAGCTCCACTATCGGTCATCAACACCGCCACTGTGTAGTACAACCACCCTTCAACCCCACTTATAACACAAAAACACAACCATCTCCAACAACCACCCTCTATTCCCTACTCCACTCTCTCCCTTTCGACAAAAAAGCAAACCAACATTCAGTTGGTCATTGGTAATTGACCTTGGTTTCCAAACAGAAGACCAAGGGGCATTGGAAAGGGAGGTTTATTTATGTTTTTGAGATGAGACTCTTAAGACAAGCCTTCTAACTCTTTTTTTGTTAAAATAAAAAAATGGATAAAAGGCGGGGAATAATTGGAAGATAAATACCAATTTGGGTATTCGGGGATCATACAACAATTCAATTTGAGGTCAATTTTAAAATCGGAAGAAAAATCAACTAAAAGATTATTTTCTGCCATGAAAATCACGGTTGAGCATATTGGTGTAGTGTTGTGATGACCACAAATCTATCATGAAGGTTAAAAAAACAAATTGAAAAGCTAACCAACCATCACGAAGTAGGAATAAACAAATGCTAAAACTTTTCATTGACAATTCCTTATGGTCTTATCTATTTTTTTGCCAAAGGCTAACATATTCACCCGTATAAAGTTAGGGATACAACAAAAAGTGTTCAAACTTAGGGGTACCCAAAAATATTGCATACAATGAAATTTATCCCTTTATATTTAAGAGCACCATGAATAAAATACTCTCACACACCCATAAAGTATAAAGTACGCTTATATCATCTCCATGACTTAAACCCATAATTTATAAACGTAAAATCAACACTTCAAAGACAAATTGTGACTATGACAACACTAAAATCAAGTAATGCCATTTCAAAGAACAAAAGCATATTATGAGAAGGTTGCTTACCATCCATGACTCTTCAACATCTTGGTTTACATCTCTCTTCACCATAACAGTGTTTTCAAATCGACTATCTATGCCGCTGCAAATGCACAACACACATAATAAGTCTAAAGGTTGTGGAAAAAGCTTGTCGCCATATATGACTATAGATTAGGCTATAGAGCATGAAGAATGTCAGGGACACCACATCTCACAATTAGGGGTCGCAATCACGTCGTCTCGAGTTCGGATTCGTGTCAAGTATAAACGGGTTGGAAAATCCTTAACCCGTAAAACAACCCAATAATATAAATGGGTTAGGATCCTTGACCCATACCCGACCTGTTTAATTAGGTGGGTAACGAATGACCCGTTAAAAAAAATCTATAAATCAAAAAAAAAATTAAAAAAAAAATCTAACTTGAATAAATCCACTAGAAGACCAAAATTAAAATATGTAACTACGATTTTAATGTGCAAGTGCAATTTGGATTATTAACATGAGAGTTCAAATATGGAGTGACTACTTGAATTTTGATGACGTAATGGATGAAAAGGTTAATAATGGGAATCTGAATGTATTCGGGGAAGTTTTGGACTACAAGCATTAAATGTTTGTTATTCATTATAATAAACACCTATATTTTCGTGTTGTTCGTGTCGTGTTAGTTTTTGCTAGAAGAGAGTTTGAATCCTCTCTATTTGCCTTCCATTTTCTCTCCGAATAGTAGTATAAAAATAATTTCTATTTTCTTATAATTATTATAACCTAACCCTTGTTTTTCAAAATGGTCCCAACTATAGGATAGACAAATTAAAGGCAAATGAAAAAGATACAAATGCAGAGGATACGTACCCTATACGAGAACGTATGTAAAGCTCTTTGTGTCTCACGGTAATGCCTGCTCCTTGGATAATTGTTGCTACTTCTGAAGCTACTTGCTCGGGCAATAGCTGAAGATAAAAATTATCAAATTAGTTTAAGTAAAAACAAGAAGCCAAACTAAATGTTATATAAACCAAGAATGATACCACCAAACTACCGAATTGGTTTTTTTTTATCATAGGGGGTTTCCGGCAAAATAAACATTTTAATGAACACCGATGCTAGTCTAATTTATCAAAGCATAACTAAATTGTATATATCTCATAACAAACCAATCATGCGTCCGACATTAACTAAATATCAATTCAAATTTTAGGCGCGTGCGCAAGCAAAACACTAGTGTATCTCTAAAAGCTGTGTAATAAAAATCGTCAACATCAACTATACACTAACGTAGCCTTGCATGTTTACCTAACCGGTTTAACAAACAAGTTAATCGGGTCAACCAATTTAATTAAACTGGATGCGATTAAGATTTTCAAACCTAACCTACAAATTTCAAGTCCGGTTTGTGTCCATCTTTTGACATGACTACCTTAAACACCACCATCAAACCTCAACCCAACCACCAATTGGTCGTTGTTTGTTCTCCACTCTTTTTGGAGTTAAATTTTTTCTGTTTTTATATGAGATTTGGATTTTATAAATAAATACTAATAATGACAAATAACCAAGTATCTCAATTTGTTGAAAAAAAAAAACGGCTCGAACGGTACAAAATTGAAGCTTATAATTTTGGAAGACAAATGGGAGAGAATACTACAATTTTTTCAAAATAGAAATAGGAAGAATAAGAGAGTGAGAGGAGAAGCGAAAGAATAAAGATCATCAAATTTTATCCATAAAATTTGAAGAAAGAGTAAAAAGCAGGAAACGTGTCACAAGATATAATTTTTAAAAAAGAAAATATAAAAATTCATTATTATTTTTATAAATAAAATTCAAATCATTCCGCACTTAAATTGTAACATCTTTAAATAACATAATATTAGTTTATTTGCAATGAAAAACTCATTATAAAAAAAATGTTTCTCGGTCCAACATTGTCAAATAGAAGGGTTTTGATGTACCATGGATTCACGCTTCAGTTGAACATATGCTTGAAGTTTATCGCCAACTTTGCTAAATATGTCCAATAATACCAATGGAAGACCTTCTTCCGCTTGGGAATGTGTGTCCCTACTTGACAAGATGTTTTGAACAATAAGACCTGACGCACCAAAAGTAAGCAATTTTTTGTGTGCTAGCAAAAGTAACGCTCCCACCTCCACCATCATTCCTTTCTTCAAATATTCAATGAATTCAACCTCGATTCCCATTGTCTTCATAGCGAGTAACCTCACGAATTCTAACTGATCCCTCTGCCACAACATTCAAGGGATTACACAAAGTTCCACAACATTCTAAGGAATTACACAAAGCTGCAACAAATAATAGAGTAGATAATTAGTGGCCGTTTACAGGAAACAGACTCCCAATTTTCAAATCGGGTAAGGCTGACTCCCTCAGTACCCCATTTGAGATGGGAGCATGTTGGGACTGTTGTTGTTGTATAATTAGTGGCCGTTTGGTTCATTTTGTAGCAAGACATTTCATTTCACATGAAGTTCTGCCTCCCTTGATTTTCCACTTCCTAGGAAGTCATGGCATTTCATTGGAAGTTCTACTTCCCATTATTTGAGAGTGTTAATTAAACGATCACTTTACTAACATTCGAAACAAATCATTACAATACAACTTTTATGTTAACCTTCTTGGTTTAACCGCTATGCTAGGGAAGGAAAATTGAAGTACTAACAAACACAACCAAACCAAAAATTGGTAAAAGACACGCTAACGCATTGTCATGACATTTTCACTTTCCTGTAGAAGACAATTGACCTATAAAACACATAAATAGGGGAAACAACAACAACCGAGGGTAAATCCCCATTCAATGGGGGTGTTGGGGACAGGATGTACGCAACCCTATCCCTACCCCTGTTTTACGAGATTTTTTCCGAGATTGACCCTAAATGCAATGCTACATAGTATTGTCTTTCAACAACTTCACTAAAAATAAGAAGTACAAGAAGGTTTTGCTATAGTCCATAATCTCCTAAGACTCAAAGATACAGATAATTCTCTCAACTTCATAAAAGTCACTAACAAATAGAGCACGTAATTGACACAAACAAAGAGGTACAATCCATGAACGAGAAGTGACAATGCATAACACACACCCATGCATTCAAACCGTCAAACATAGAATAAATCACATAGCATAATGAGATCAACAATGACCCCCCACTACAAACCACATTCTGTTAAAAAGATACATTATACATGATGGATACTAAAGCAATCTTAGAAGAAAGCAAAAGAAATCACAACTGCAAAGAAAAAGTTTTTTTTTTTCATTTCTATTGTTGTATAATGATAAAATATAAATGTCTAGCATTGTATTTCAAGATGTTTAAAATTTTGTTGTCCACTTTCCACGATAACCGACAACCAAACAATATCGTCTCTACTCCCTTAAGTCCATCCATCCCTTGACACTACCCACCTAGCACATGATGCTACCACCAACTTTACGAAAACATCAGCAATAGGAAAACAACCCCTAACAGTCATGGTTAAGTTTTAAAGTTGGTGTTTGTGAAATCTTTCTGGGACTCCCGAGGTCCGGGGAATCCCTGGATATTTGTTCATGGCTCATAAGACTTTACTTCAGGTTGAATCCTTGGACATCTGTTCATGGCTAATAGGATTTTACTTCGGGTTTATAGCAGTTATGGTTAATACGTGGAAGATGGATTGATTGAGAAAGACAAAGATAAGTGACATTTCGGAGCTAGGGCAATCCATTGGAGGTGTAGTAGGTAACATGAAAGTGACTGGGTGGTGAGAAGAGTGTATAAAAGCAGACTTCGTTAAATGGGCTTCGTTAATTCACGCATCATAACATGTTTCATGTTGTAGTGGACAATCGATTGAGATGCAATCAATTAGAAATCTCGCGAAGTGATCGATATGAGAAGCCAATCAATTTGAGATACAAACCAGTTCCCAGTCACATAGTCTGATAACAAGTTCAACAGCCGTCTCTCCGGTCCAATCTCTCATGCATAATACCCTGCCAAATGATAGGAATATAAACAAAAGTGGTTGACTTAATGAGTAATCTAAATAACTAAATCACTATGACAACATAAAGATAAAATTGAAAAGAAAAGGAAATACCGAAGTTTGTAGAGTGCCATGTTAAGAGGAAGTACACGCAAGTAAAGGCCATAGTCACCTTCAACATTAGCAAATTCTGCAAAACCTTTCTCTAAAAGTAGAGCACCTATCTTTTCACTTTGCCATGCGGCAGCTGCGAACAAAAGATGCATGTCTATATCTTCAAATCTTGACACTATGTCACCAAGACTTAATAAGTCGCCTGTTTCACCAGCAAGGACTGCAGCGAAGCAATTGACAGCGTCATAAGACAGTATGTCCAATGGAATTCTGTCTGAGATATCCTCCTTGCATTTTGCCAAGCAGATTAGCTTTAAGAAGTCATCTTTTCGGTCAAATTCAACGGCTTTTTGCAAATCCAAAGCATACTTGTCAGAGGGATCTAGATGATTATGATCAGAAATCCAAGTTTCAAATTCCTCATTCACATCCTCCTCATTCACATCCTCCTCATTCACATCCTCCCCGTACTTAACTGCCCAGTAGTTCTCCCATGAAAAGACAGGCTGTTCGAACGTCCAAAACAAAAGCAATATTAGAATGCGACAGGCAAGTACATGTACATACACACCAGAATAAACAAATCATAATAACTTGACAGATTTGTTGAGGCAGGCACACAAATACATTAGCTAACACAGAAAATCATGTGGGCGGTGGACCTGAGCCTCTAGGCTTTAGCTAAAATTTAAACTTGTAAGCAAGACTGTTATTATGAACCCTTACATTCATACGAATCTAAAATTTAAATTTGTAAGCAAAACTGTTATCAACTACAAAATTTATATAGTACTCCCGATCAAGTTCACTTAATGCTTTCAATGCGACACTAAAGAAAATTAAATGTTTGTTTGAATGAGAGAATATAATTTAAATTAAAAAAAATCTAATATCTAAACTCATTTCTCACCTTAAAATAGCGCAAAATTGAATAATTAAGCACGGGTTCAAACTATATTTGTTATGTAAATTATGATTTAAATGTTTTTTTCAAAAAACTTTTTCGTTAACCAACTTTGGCCATGAAATCACACGTAAAATACTTAACATCGATATTATCATTTTCTCACTTCACAAAAGAAAAAAATAACATAAATTATACTTAACTTAAATTTACATATAGACCAAAAAAAAAAAAATTTATTATGCCGTTAGCACATATAAAATTATATTTGTTAATGTAAATTATGAATTCTATGTTTTTTTTATACAATTTTCTCGTTAACCAACTTAGGCCAAGAATCACACTAAAATACGTATCATTCAATTCAGGATAGTATCATTAATTCACTTCATACAAGAAAAAAAATTAATAAAATAAAACATCACTTAAATTTACATATAATCCAAAAAAAAAAAATTATCCCGTACAGTAGAAGTGTAGAACAAGTCCAAACTAGTGATTTCATATTATATTACAAAAGGTTCATAATACATGAGTTTAGTTTGGTGGGTTAAATGTAAGGGCCAATCTTAATATATGTGGGCACCCATTACTAAATAAGGGATCTTAGAAGATAAATGCGAAATACCTAAAAAGGAAATTGGAAAATAAAAATAACACAAAGTAGTACAATACAAGAGAGAATGAATAAATTCCAAGACACCGTTTATTTGAGAGTTACAGATCTTACCACATCAGGCGTCTCAGATGCCCAAGACATGTGGGTCTCTAGAGCTTCATTTAGTGCATCTGGAGAAACCATATTGAGTCACATAGCCTGTTTAAAAATCACCTAGATCTTGGTTCAAAGAGAGTTCAAAGAGATATTGTTTACCTATATCCTCTCCCTCGAGTAAGCTGAAAAGAAGAAGTTAGATGATTCGTATTCAACAAACATTTTACACCAAAACAAAAGTCAGATTACAAATCTACAATCTTCATCAAATCAATAATTGATATTACCTCTACGGTGCATCAAAATCAAGTACATCAAAATCAAGTAAAAATACAAAATGTCCTTACCACGGTATGTTATCGCATTCAACATCATGAAGTGCCATGTCGATGCCATGTCTATAAGGAGGCCCAACACATTGGCCCCAAATAAGTAGAGCAACATCATACGGCACATAGCATTTGGGTAAACGCTGTAAAGAGACGATTAAATGATCAGAGAAACAAGAGGGGGGGTGTTTGAGGACAACGAACCCTAAAATTAATGTCCTCACACTTATATTTCACTATAGTGTACCCAATCTAAATTGTGACATTCGGACATTGTGGAGACTCTTTGAGGACTAGACTGATATACAAAAAAAAGAAAAATGGGGAAATAAGACATGTATACGAGCCAAAGCTCACATCAAATGCACAATGGTCAATTTTAATTCTGTCCTTGTCCTTAAAACTCACTCAACTAGTTATTTCTCAAACTACCGAAATGAAGTGTACCCCAAGTAATTATTTTGGAAGATGTTTACATAAGAGTTCCTACTCGAATGATATATGTGTAGTTGTATTCTTTTTATATTTATGATAAACAATTTTCAAAAATTACAAAAGTAATTTATCTTATCAAGAATTACGAACAAGTAACTTTTTGAATAACCCATACATTTAGATGAGATCTTTTCCAGCTTGAGCACTGGGAAAATCTGCACCGTCAGGACTCAGGAGCATTACAGCCAGAAGGGAAAGCTTTTTTGGAGAAAAACTTCACTTGTATATTCGCTCGGGGTTAAACACCTAGTTAGACCTCAACATCTATGAATTCAAGAATCTAAAGACACCAAAATTTGGAAAAGCTTCATGATTAAAAAAATTATATAAGACTTCATAAATCTATATTTTACTAGTTTACTATGATGATGGTAGAAGCTAAATTAGTTTTTAGGGTCAGAATTTTGGGTAGGATTCTATTTTTCCTTCATCGTTGTTCAACTTTCATTATGAGTTAAAGAAAACGTGACAGATTTGATAAACAGAAGTATTCGAAAGCTTTTCCCTGTTCTTTTTCTTTCTTATCTACACCCATAACGATAGGAGGGACAAATCAAAAACACAAACCTCTGCTTGCTTACTTCCACGATAGGAATTAATAGAAGAATGAGATCTCTCCAAAACTCTCAGCAACCTGAAAGCACAGTTAATGTGATTCTTCCTAGTCATTGAAATTTCAACATTTTTGAAAAGGGGGGCGGCCAGCTTTTGAGTCACCAACTCTTCACGTTCAAACATTTGTAACTTCATTAAATCACGCTGCGCCCAAAGGCTCCTTCTAAAGAGCTCTCCATCGGATGGATCCATGGATGAATCCCAAGCAAATAACAACAAAGCACCAAGCTGAGAAATCTCTCCTCTCTCGAAACAACGTAAGCATAGTTTATGAACATCTTTGGCCATTGACGACAGCAACTTGATACTCTCAAGCAGCCCTTGCTGTCAAAAATGACGACAGGTTTATTTAAAAGCCAAAGGAATGTTATGAATCACACAATTTCAAACAAACCAAAAGAAAGTAGACAAAAAGAACATACCAGTTCTGGCAAACAAAATATATACAGCAGCTGGAAGATGGACATTTTACTTTCCCATTGGCAAACATATTGGTGAGAGCTTCGTTCAACATACATCAATACACCAGCAGATCGATCATTAATGATTAACTAGTGTAAGTTTCACAGCTAAAGAAACAGAAATAATCAAACACATACCTTAGTTTCTCCAGTGCTACATCAAGTTCAGAAGTCGAAAATTGCTTTGACCCATCATCGGGGCATATATCAGCACCAGCACCACTTCCAAACTGCATAAAGTATCTCAGTCAACCTACTAATAGATGTTTGAGTAGCATCAGGGTACACCCACCCTTTCACTTTAAATAGTCATTCAATCCTATTTCTCCATCAAGAAATGGATATTCTCATTAATTGCATTTCATATGCTAGAATAAGGTTTTCAAGAATAACAATGTTGCTCCTTTCATTCCCATATTATTCTCCAAGTAACAAAACAAACGAATCAAAGGAAGAATAGCAAAGGAAAAAAAAAACTCCTCTAGATAAACACATAAAGCAACACTTCATATTAGCATACCTAAGTATACGAAGGTCATTCTCTATCCAAATTAAATACATTATTATTGTTGTTGTTGTTTGAAAGAAAAAAAGATAATAATCGAATAAGACGCCTTTGAGCATTTTGGAAATATAGGGAGATCTTTCAAGATATGCTAACAATACATGATTTAATGGCGGTGAAACCATGCTTCAAGGTAATGATTTCACACATTATGTTACTTTCAAAGTTCGATTCAACATTTGTGATTCATCTAGCAAATAAGAATCAAGGTGGGGATCGCATTTATCAGTAAGTACATAACATTGTGCCCTTGGAGTAAAGCTACACAAATCAGTCATATTGCTTGTAGGGTGCGATGCATACATAATTAAATTTATTTTCGAACAAAAAAAAAACACAAGATGCAAAGAAAGAAACAGTAGCCTAGTGTTTTACCTCGTCCATGTTGAAACTGAAGACGCAGAGTAACAGATTGAAGAAGTTAGACCTCCAAGATTTCTAACCACAATGATAACAAACGAATAAGTCAACAAGGGGGAAAACGCAAAAACCAAATCTGGAGAAAAATTGTGTGAACCCGGTTTATAGATGAGACCGGGTACTAATGACCCCCCGGGAACACAAGAATCACCCCTCGACTAAACAATAATGACCCCTTTGAAACAGGTTCACAGAATTTTTTCTCATCTGGTTTCTTATAAGTGATGTTGCAGATTTGGAGTGATAAAATTTCAAGCCACACATTTCATGAACACCTAATAAGGACCAGATGTTGGTGCTAATAAGGTTTCAACATCCCCTCAAAAAATAAAAAAGTTTCAACATGATGCAAAAGGCCGGTACTATGTGAACTGATCGGAAGAGAACAGCAGCATTCATTCAGAGTCACGGCAAGAAGCATTTTATATCCAATAGAGAGTAGCAGAATTATATGGCGGGAGAATCTACATCTTGATTTGATGGCGGGGGCGCAAACAAACCAATTAAAGCGTGAAAATAGAATATTTTACGCTAGGCTAGTCACTGAGGAAAAAGTGGTAATGGTAGTGGATTACCTGGAGGCGGTCGGGATTCAGATGATATTCGCAACGACAGGGCGAGGAGATATATAAAGAGTATAAGAGAGCCAGCAGCGGTCGAGATGAACGACCGAGAGAGTGAATAATTAGGTTTTCTCTAATTAGCGGGAAAGGTTATGCTAAAAAAGCCTTCTGTTTCTGTTTCTTCCCGGCACAAGAACTTATAAATATGTATTAATAGACTATCTTACCCTTTATTATTTTACCAAATTACTGTCCAACACCCCTTTATTCTACAATATTATTATTTCCACCCACTTATTATTGTACTGAAGGATCATCCACCTTTCAGGCATGAGAGCATCTCTAGTTGTTAATTTTAATTAGACAAATATGATACATGAAATTTTTCCGAGCTTTGAGATTTACATTGTGTTCGCTGTTGTTGTTGTTGTGGTTGTGCCGGACAATTTGAGAGTGAGGAGAGAGAGAGGAGTCCCCAGAATGGGAAGTGTGACTGGGAGGGACTGACGGAGACGGAGGAGAGAGAACGGAGTGAGAGTGAACTCAAAGTAGATAATGCCATTGTGTATTTGAATTTATATATGTCGACATTTTCAATTTGATGTCCCTGAGCAATGTTAGAGCTAGAGGCGCTATGCATTCTCAAATGTGTATAGCGCGTGGGCCAGGGGTCAAAAAAAAAGAGAAGTAATTCTACTCACTAGTGTCTAACCACGGTTACTGTAGAGCTACAGTAACAATTGAATAAACAAATCCCACTAGCAATGACTCACGTGCATCGGAGCCCACCCCAATCAATCTGAAAGCACTAAATTTCTTATTGCAAAACATACATTTCATTCATGTGAAGATACAACTCAATGAAATGAATATGCAACTCAGGTATGTAAATGTACAACTGAAACACATACATTATTCCCGCAATTAAATATTATCACACTTTCTCTACCCTCAATTATTACCTGTCAGTTCATCAAATATTATCCCACTAAATTTCTTAATGCAAAACATACATTTCATTCATGTGAACATACAACTCAATGAAATGAATATGCAACTCAGGTATATAAATGTACAACCGAACCACGTACATTATTCCCACAATTAAATATTATCCCACTTTCTCTACCCTCATTTATTACCTGTCAGTTCATTAATACATGTGCCGATCCCACTCTACCTAACCTGAAAACATGAAATCTCTAACCTGAAAACATGAACATACAACTCGATTGAAAAAATGTACAACTTGGATATTTATCTCAATAATGATGTTGTATGTTTGCATAGGAGAGCTATATATTCTTTTCATTAAGGTGTATGTTTGTATGTCGAGTTGCATTACGAAAAGTGTTAGCCAGTTGCATTTTTACTACATTGTATTTATGATTTATGTTCTTATCCATATGAACATACAACTCGATTGAAAAAATATACAACTTGGATATTTATCTCAATAATGATGTTGTATGTATGCATAGGAGAGCCATATATTCTTTTCATTAAGGTGTATGTTTGTATGTCGAGTTGCAGCATGAAAAGTGTTAGCCAGTTGCATTTTTACTAAATTGTATTCATGATTTATGTTCTTATAGTTAGCATTGCATTTTTTATCAATTGAGTTGTATGTTTATACACTTAATTTGCATGTTATGCAATTCGAAATGTATATTCAAATGACATAGTTGCATTTGTATTTTTTACGGGTGTGCAATTTTTTAATCTACTTGATGGCTGGTCAGTAGGTGGGACATAGTCAAACGTGGGAGAGAAAGTGGGGCTAAAGTGGGGTGTAGGAGAGATAGAGAATCATTTTTAATTGAACTAACTAGAGCTATAGTACCCTGGGTTACTTCTCATCCAACTCATCTCCCACTAAACCCATAAAATATTCTTAGTTTTGGCTTGTAGCTAATTTATTTGGTTTCCGCTTTTTTTTTGCTGTGGTCCCCAACGCTATACACATTTGAGAATGTATAGCGCCTCTAGCGCTAGCATTGCTCGATGTCCCTTGTGTGTTTTTGTGTGTCTTTGTAGAGTGGGGCAGGACTGTTGAGTGTTGACAATATGTCTGTTGTGGCTTTTATCCCTTTGTTTTGTCAGCAAATTTCTCGATCTATTGCAAAGTTTTATAAAATTTCCATAAAATACCCTTTAAAAAAGAAAAAAAACTACAATGTAAAAGTTTTCTTTGAATCAAAATCAACAACAGCGTCTACAGGCATGAAGCAAATTAGGCGATGCACCACTCTAGTGGCTCGTTTGGTAGAGGGGATGGGCAAGATTGGGATTATTAAGGGATTGGGATTAGTTAATGGGGATTGGGATAAAATGAGGGATTATAGGTTTCTCTTGTTTGTTACATGGGATTGGAATAGGGATTGGAATAAGGATTAGTTAAAAAAATAATCCCTCCCATAATATCTGCCCCATCCCCATCTCCCATCTTCCTCTTAATCTCCATCCCTTTAACCAATTTAGGGATTAGTAAAAAATTGAGCCTCAATCCCAATCCCTCCTCTCTAATCCCTCCTACCAAACGACCTCTAGATGTAGACCGAGTGTTTTCATCATAGAATTGCCAAACATAGCCTAAAGTTGACGGAAGGCAACCCCTCGCATGACGGGAGGCTAATTGAGGGACTAGCTAGGTGGGTGTTTGGCAATGAGCTAAATGTGATAGCTGATAGTTTATTTAAGGTAACTGATTTTAACCAGCTTATTTTAGTAGTTAGTTTGACTAGTTTGTTTAGGTAGCTTGTTTATAAAAAGTATTTGGTAAAAATTAACTGACAAACAAGCTAGCAAATAATCTTCTTACCAAACATGTCTAGGAGCTTATTTTCCTGGTCAAACAAGGTGCAATCAAACACCCCCTAAATACATCACACTGAAAGTTGAGGGATGAAATACACTTTAGCAACAAACTTTAAGAACGTATTCAAAAGCATTAAACGAATCAAGCTTAAAAAAATTGTATTGAGCAGTAAAGTGGGAGGGTTTATTCGAACTGAGGAGATGGGTGGTGGGGAGACACTGCTGGGGAGTGAGATTGGGGAGAGACTACCGGGACATGGAGCGGCGGCAGAGGGGGCTCAGTCATGCGTAGGGGGTGGGATGATCGGATTCATATACTCCCTCCGGTCTTAATATACTTGCTGGTTGAAGATAACACACATATTAAGAAACCCCTAAAAGTAAGTCCAAAATTATAATATTATCCTAATGGGTATTGTATATTTACAAAACATGTCATTGATCCTCATTGCCTCATTTACCACTCTCCCATCACACTCCTTTCACCCCACGGCCCCACCACACCCACTCCCCAATGTCGCCTTCAAACCGTCACCACCCCCACCCCAGCTGCCACCTACATCAACTCCCTCAACCCAGATCCAAACAACACCAACACTCACTCCACTTCCTCAACCCAGATCCCACAAAGCCAAACCCCAACTCTACTCTCTCTCCTCCCCCTCTCCTCGATCTACTCCCTCAACTACCAACAACCATGGGCCAAAACACGAGTCGGCTAAACTAGGCGGAAAAGAAAAGAAAAAATACACCCGCCAGCCGATCCAAACAATCACCTTACCAAGGACTCCAATCCAAAACTATCGAGTTATACTACACAACTACGCACATTTGTGAATGCTTATTATTTTTACTTTTATTTGGATGAAAATGGATACGAATACATGACATTAATGATACGAAGTCTGTGATTACTTTGTGCTCAACGATATATGATACGAGTACTCCGTGTGCATATGAGATGTCACTTGGTTTTGCCCCTCTCTTTGCTCTCACTAGTAGATCCACTACCAAACAAATTTCATTTTCTTTTTTTTTTGGTTGAAGATAAACGATGTTTCTGGGTTGAATTTCCTTTTTTTTTTATGGTTGAAGATGCACGTGGTTTATGGGTTGAAGGGTTGAATTTTGTTTTATCTTTTTTTTTATAAAATGGTTGAAGATACACTGATTTTTTGGGTTGGGTGTTTGAAAATCCTTATTTTTTTTTACGGAATCTGGGTTGGGGGTTGAAGGTTAACAGAGAGGGGTTGAAGGTTTAGAGGGAGGGAGGGATGTAGGGAGTGTTTGGTTTAGAAAGAGAGAGGAGAGAAATGAGAGGTAGTGAGAAATGAGATGGGAGAGAGATGCACGTGGGGCGGGGGGTTGTGTGAGTGAGTGATTAAAAAAATTGTGAGTAAGGGGAAGGATACCGAAAAAATTAATGAGTGTTGTGAGGAAGTCCCCTTAGGGGCAGTGTCGTCATTTGGCACCTTGGACTGACCAAAAAAATGGCAACAAACAAGTTAATAAAGACCATCCCATTAAGGCAATCTAACAAGTTAATAAAGATCGAAGGGGTAGTTGGAATAAAGAGGGAGGCATAAGGGGAAACAAAAAGGGTAATACCGAATATTTAAATATTATTTTTGGTATCTAAAATAATTTTGGAGATTTAAATATTTGATTAGGCATTTGAAAACATTTGTGAAATTAGAATATTAATATTTATTAAAGGTTTTGTGTTTTAAAAAAATAAAATAAAATTGGAGGAAGCAAAGTAGCAAACTCACTTTATCGGACCGAAGGGCTAGTAAACCGACTGGAGAACTGACAGACACCCATCTCCTTACCATCCATTCTGGTTGCGTGCAAGGCCACCGTCGACCACCCTGAGTGGGACCCATCTCGGGTCTGCTCCGTTTTCCTCCTTCCTTTTGTGTAATTTCTCCAAAACCCACTTTTGTCGATTTTATTATTTTAGTTTGCAGAATTTGTATCCTAGTATGGCTACTGTTTGCTGCTACTGCCTGCTTTTGTACAAAAAGTGTACTGTGTTGTGTTGTGTTGTTCTGCCTTGCTGCTACTGCTAGCTAGTGAAGTGCTATTGTCTTAATTGCATGAGTTGCTTACTGGCTTTGCTCTTGATGTTAGTTAGTATCTGATTATTGGTTTGGTGTATCGGTTTGGCATGGCGAAATGTGTGTGTTGGCTTGTTGTGTTCTGTCACCAGTGGACCAGTGGTATTACCACTTACAGTAGGCCTTTCGTAAGAGTGATTATTATAAGCAAGTGACACTGAGTTAGATTGGCATAAAACCCATTTGGCTAAACTAGTGCAAGCCTGACCGGTGAGAATCAGATTCGTAGTGCTGTCTTGTGTGTAGTTTCTCGAGGACTTAATGTTGTCGAAATTGGTCGTGCGATAAAGATAATATTATGAGATCTACCATCCTAACTAAATACCCCAAGGATTATACTGGAAAATAGTAAGATATTATCAAAAGTGCAACTATTTCCTAACGGTCACAAATGATAACTTTCCTATTTCCTTTTCCAGACATCCACATCATTTTTCCGTGGACTTTGGACCTTGTTTGGATTTTTTGCTGTTGTACTTATCTCATTATAGGTAATAGCAAGGGAGCATCTTCGTCTGAATAACTAGAGCGTTTTATTGTTAGAGAACTAGTATGCATCTTGCATGGGAGCTTTCATTAAGTTGACTTGGACGATGCTATATTCTCGAGATGATGAGTATGGTGGCAGGGATCTTAAAGAAATAACAAAAGTGCTTGCCTCTGGCCAGATCTTCTGATATTGATCAATTGTAATTTGTGTTGGACGACTTGAAGACAAGGCCCCTTTTAGGGTAATGAGGGTGCAGTAACAGATCCGGACGAGTGTTCGATAACAACAATAGTGATAGATAGGTGGGGGCCTTCATGTGGAATGGACAATCATATACAAGGATAGATGTGGTTTTACTAAAAAAGGAGTTTTCCAAGAGTACATTGATATTGATGTTTATCTAAAATATAGTATTTAATATTATAACAAATATGCAGGAGGAGTGACGAGGACTTGTGTTGGGAAGAGAAAGGAGTTTCCTATTAGGATTGGCGTGTCAAGGGTCCGGATTAAGTCCATTTCTCTTCGCACTGTTTTAGACAAGGTGAGTGGTGTTATCCACGATCTGTGGTATATGATGTCCGCACATGATATTTTCTCGGTAGGTGAGATCAGGCAAACGTTTATGCTAGGCTAGGCTGTAACTGTGACGTCATACTTTTGAGAGTAAGGGTTTCAAATTGAGGTGCAAGACACAATATATCGTGTGCAAGCTTAGCAAGACTAGGATTGCGCATCAGAGTGCGTGACTTTGGATGTCAATGTTATCTTGTTAGGGATTGCTTTCAATACTTTGGGGTCTATTATTCCTAAGGATGGAGAGGAAAGTTTTATCGCACTGCCATTAGACCAGCGGTTTGGCACATAGTTGAGGGGGCCGTGTTTAGAAGATGAGCGTGGGTGAGATGCGTATGCTACTGTAAATGGCAGCACATGTAAGGAGGGATAATTTGAGAAAAAAGAAGATCAAATAGATGGTTCGAGTCTCTATCGAACATAAGATGAGGGAGCATCGCGTATGTTGGAGAGAAGGCTTAGTGATGTCCTGGTGAGAAAATTGGAAAGATGGGTGAGTGAAGAGGTAGCCAAGGGTAAAGGAAGACCTCGTTAGACTTGGATAAGGGTGGTTAAGTTGGATATGGCTCTACTTAGTTTTGTCGAGAGTATGGTTGGAGATAAGAGGAGATGGAGAGAAATGATTCAAATAAAGGATTTTATTCGAGGATTAAGGTAGCTCATGGGTGCGCCGCGTTTGTTTCTTTTTATCTTGGTGTGTCTGTAAAGTGTGCTTGTATGTGTGTGTTTTTCAGTGTATGTGTCCGTGCCTGTGTGTGTTTGCAGAGAGCGAGTAATTGGGCGCGTCTGATTCCATTTTGGTCCGTGAAGTTAACCCAATCAGTTTTGGGACTAACGCTATACTATTGTTTTAAATGGGTCCCTTAGCATGTATCATGTATGGCTGTGACTAACACATGCCTGATCATATGTGGTATTTGGCGAAGTTCACCTTTCTTAGTGGAAATTAATGTATAGACTGCTAAACATTGTGTGAAGTTACCCGAGACTCAATTGTTACCTGGTAGGTTGCAATATGTGGTCTTGGTATGTAATGTAGGTGTCGTGCCGCTGGATTCATACTTCTTTTGAGTTTTGAGTGGGATGGTTGGATCTGAATATTCACCTTTCCACACTCTTCTACCGCCTAGAAAGTTGTATGCTGATACTGTTTAGCCCCAGAGGATGTAATGCCCCCATCTGGTTTATGTTCCATACATTTTTTGCAGGGTCATTGCAGGCAATCTGTAGGAATTCGTATATTTTAAGTTTCATGCCTCTCTCCTGTTAAGGCGCTTTTCGTAATTTCATGGGGGCTGTTGGCTGTTTCATGTTGTTGTGTGTTGTGTACTTTCTTGTCACTAGTATATTCTGTTGGTAGTGTTCATATTCTGTTGTATTTTGACAGGTGATGGGAGAATCGACTTCCATTTGGCAATAGGACCTGGGGTAATTGCTATAGGTCCGACATATGAAGTAGTTTCTGCAAAACTGCGAAGCCATGAGGCTGGAACTTGGTTGACTGCCAAACGAGAAGGAGTTAACGGGACTCTTGATGGTCAACAACTGTTTGAAGCTATTGAGGCTCAGGTACATTCTCTCTTTATTAAATTGGGAAAATATGCTAGAATGAGTTGATCCTCTTGCTTGTTAAGTAGGGCACTGTGATATATGGCAGGCAGGGTTTAATAATGGGTCTGATTATCGGTGTGCACTAGTTTCAGCGTAATAATACGGGGTTAATGTTGTACTATGCTGTTTAAGACAGTTGTTAGTGTATCTCAGATATATAAATATCACATATTAGTGTCTCATCAGTATAGGTTTCTTAGAATGTTTGTGATATTCTTTTATTTAACTAATTATATCTTTGATAATGACATAATGTTTACAGATCTGTGGTCATTTTTCTTGGTATATATTCTGTATTGGATAGTGGTAAAAGAAAGAGTTAGATAGTGGTAAGATGGGTGTGCATTTGCATGATTTTGGGTGTGGATTTGTATGATATTGACTTATTGGCGTTTCTTTCTTGTGGACTTGTGGCAGGTTCCAGATGTTGTCCTAAATGCTGATCTGTATATTGGTGTTACCAAGAAAAGGAAATGTTCTGTTGCTTTACAAAAGGTCAAATGACTCAAATCAGTGAAAACTGTCGTTTATCATCTTGTTCTTGGGTAAGGTTGTGCACTTTGTGCCCATGGTCAATTGGTCACTTACAGAAGCTTTCTTTTCTTATTGGTTTCACAAGTTTGTATTGCATAGATGTTGCAACAGGAAGTTAAGGTCTGGAATTAAGGAAAGTTATCGATCAATTAACGTTGTTATAAAGATAATTATTACCTATATCTCTGAGCACAGCATTAGGTATATCTGTGTACCAGTTGAGTTCAAATTATGACCAAGTAGACTGAGCTGAAGTAGCCGATGAAATTATAGGCCGCCTTCTGTTTAGGAAAAAAAGAAATGTTGACTGCATTTGAGGATAGATAGTTGGCCAAATGCACTTCAGCTGAGCCACGTCTATTGAAATTATAGTGTGGCTCTTTTCTTTATCATGTCATTAGGTTGTTTTGTTGAGTTCAGTGGCACAGCTTCAGAGCTGTTGCTGCTAAAGTGCTGCCCGTGTGTTCTGCTAAACTTAATGTCACTGCATTCTTCCTCCGTTCCCTTTGTGCCCTCTATTTTTTTGGGGTTTTTGCTGAAGATATGATTGATTAGCTCTTTTTCCACAGGGGAAATGAGCAGTATTTGTACATTAGTGGTTGTGATGTGAAGACTGGAGATACGTTCCGCTTTTATGACCCTGATTCAGAAAGTCGCCTTGCCTTCATCTGTTACTATTTCTGGACAGCTTGCGGAACTCAAGCAGAAGGAAATTATTGGAGGCTTTATCTTTGCCTGTTGTGGCCGGGGTGCAACACCTTTCCAGCATGACTATGTGGATAGCTCTCCAGTCTTGGATAATTTTCCTTCTGTTCCAGTGGGTGGAATGTTTTTCGAGGGAGAAATTGGACGTGGATCCCAGTTCTCAGTGCAGACAGATGAAGACCAAGAAGAGGCTGCATAGAGCTACTTGCATAGTTGCATGTCTATAGTTCTGTTTATTTGCTCATGTCATACAGCTCGCGGCATAGACAATAGTTGGTTGGGTTTTTCGGAAATAACCAACTAAAAAAGTTCACTTTTTTTTTTAAGAAACCACCTATTATTTGTCAGTTTTTTAAGGAATCACCTACAAATAGTTATCAATTTATCATAGTACCCGACACCACCAACTCACAATATGTGCCAAAGCTATAACATGAACTGTCGAATCTACCATCATATGCCGTAAGCGTGCCTTTCTTTCCTAAATCATTTCCTCTTTTTTTCTTCTTTTTTTTGAACAAAACCATTCCCTTCTTAACCAGTGCATATCCTGTGAGGTGTAAGGTGTTTCACCATATAACTAACATGTAAACCCAATATCAGTCAGCAAAGCGACCGCCGCCAGCCCGACAGGCAAGGACAACACTCCTATCTAAGTATGACCTCCTCCACTATAGCTGACACAGAAATGTCAATCTCACAAATTGATCAACTTTCATAGTCGACTAATAGAATCACACTACACAATACCCACTCCAGAATTTGAATGATCTCTAAATTACGTAATGAATGATTGAATGATCCAATAAATCAATGCAATCATGAAACTATGCTATTTGCATGACATTGGCAAATAACAAGAATAACTAAATTTGCTACCACCAACTACAAGAAGACGACCAATTTCATATCTCCCTCGTGAAAGATTATATCAATTTTCACAACTGGAATTACCTAACCGAGTAACCTATGCTAAGATATCAGCAAGCTTAGGTTTGGCCATTATTGGTTATTCTGCCGACCTACTCTTACTAATCCTTGCACTTACAAGATATTTCCGTTGTCACATTCGCATGGACAGATGGACTGACTCTTCTCTAATGTAGACTAATAAGGAACGCAAATATGAGGCTATTAAGGTGAAGGAAGCCATTAGCTATTGTTCTGAGTTCGGATATTTATAGACGCAGTAGTTCAGAAAACAGATATTCTACGCCAACATGCAGCCTGCCAGCCTCAATAAATGGTTTATGATGCACCCGTTGGTTGGTACCCATACAGCCATACTTAGGGATGTCAATGGATCCTCAATCCGCGGATACCCGCTTAACCCGATCCGATTAAATGGATGAAAACCCGAATAAATGAATGGTAAAGTGGATGATGGATGAATCGGGTGACGGATGGATCGGATTCGGGTGACCATATGTCACCCGCGGATGCACCCGCGAACCCGTATATGAATATAAATATATAAAAAAAGAAAAATCGGACAAAAAAAAAGAAAAAGAAAGTAATAAACTTTAAAAAAAAAGTATATTTCCATCGGTTTAGGACAATTTCTATACTTTGAATAGTTTTTGTTTGAGAATTCATTAAGTATTGTGTACTTTGATATATATTTTATAAATACTTGTTAATTTGGAGTTATAAAATCTGAAATTGTTGAACACCCGTTTAAAACCCGATTTCACCCGTTCACCCGCA